>JARKHS020036873.1:0-209422 GCA_030143305.2 Amblyomma americanum
CGTGCTCGATTAAGGCAACAACCTCACTTGAAGCCGAAGAAGCAGTCATAGCGTTTGCCATTTCCTCCTCCGCTGCCGCACTCATTCTGAGTGACTGTAAAAACAGCAATCACGAATTTCGCACGGGGACAGATTCATTCTACCACCCGAAAAATTCTCAATTCCTGCTCCACAGAGCCCCGACCAGTTCAGATTGTTTGGGTACCAGCCCACGCAGGCAACGCCGGCAACGAAGTGGCCCACTCTTGCTCGAGCGTACGTCAACCGAGCAGGCCACACCGTAGACCGGGGTAGCGCTAAGGACCGGCTCGTCACCTATCATGAAATAACCCTCCATTATAGGGAGCAATGACTCGTCTATCCCCATCACACACCTCCCTCTCGAAAAAACAACTACCTGGAGACAGCTCCAGGCGCGCACATTGCCTTCACCGGCTTTGTTAGCCCTTATCCACCCAGAGCCAACTCTGACCACATTTTATATCTCTGCTGAGAATTCTAACCATCATCTCGCTGGAACCTCACGTCCAAAGAGGGTTGGGAGATCGTGGTCTCCAACTCCGAACCAGCCTCACAAAGGCGGCTGGTAGAGTGGGCTGGAGAGGTCGCCGCACTTCATGGACTGTTGACCACCACCCGGGATCAAGAGCCAGACGAACCCTAGGCAGTGACTCACCCATAAGGCTCATCAATAAAGTTTTCACTTACCTACCTAGTCTTGCGTCTGCGTGGTGCTCCCAAGCGAGATAGAGGACTATCCCATCGGGACGTCAGCCCCGTGACCGCGTCCGCCTTCATAGCGCGTCGCGGCCCAGCTGTCCGTGACAATCACGACGTTTGGCTCGCGTAAATCTTTTCTCCCTCCGAAGCACCGAGCTCTCTGGTTCGTTCCGCTTGCTCTATAGATTATATGCGATGGACTTAGTTGTGCTGTGGGCTTAGAAGTGCTGTATTATGTAAACTATGTCATTGTATGACTCAAGAGCATGTCGAGCGAATGAGTGGACGGTGCGAACGGGGTGCGATAACGCTCTCACGTTCCACTCTTAAAGGCGAATCTTAAGCGTCCTCCAACTCTTTTCTTGCTCCTGTTGTGACTTTCTGTACTATCTCCGAAGACATGCGCTAACACAAGCACCCACCGCCGGCATTCCTTGTAAGGGGACTAGCAATGCTCTCGCATTACAGGAGAAGCTGAATTGAAGCAAACGGCGCGTCGGGCGCCGGCAGAAGAGTGATCTAGTCAGCGCGCAGCAATTCACGATAGGATTTCTTCTTTCTGTCATTTATTGGTGCAGTTAACATTTCCACCATTTCGCCAGAACTAGTCTGCGAAGACGCTCACTTATGGTTATCAGTTGTTCACTACTCTTGGATACAGCGTTTCCTGTTCAAGACAGGCCCCATTAGGCTAAAAACAGCCACCGTGTAAAGGTAGTGCACCCAACGACCTATTTTCCTCCGAAGATCGCTATACACTTAGACACTATATGGTTGATTGGTTTATTAGTCATAGTTTTTAAGTTTTCTCGTCTGGTCGCTAAATAAAAAAGGTGCAGTATAATTTGCGACGCCATGTCACCTGTGCAGCGAAAACATAAAATAATCGGGACTGAACGAACGAGAAAATTGGACCTGTGCGGTGCGTTATGGTATGCTGCTCCCAAAAAAACTGAGAATTGCGGTATAACTCCGTCTCGTACATGGGGCGCAATGTTGTCAAAGCTACCGGTCTTGTTTGCGCCTTTTTCTTCTTTCACTGCCACATTACCACCTTTTCTTACTGCGTGATTGAGGTGTACACTGCGAAGTGAGGAAGTTACGGCTCTTTTCCTTTCCTAAAAAAAAGGTTTCTTAGAGTGACGTCAGTGCACGATAAAGATCCCCAGGTCGTCGAGTTTATTCCGGAGCCCTCCACTGTGGCACCTCTTCATTTCTTCTTTCACTGCTTCGTTTATATCTCCCTCTACATCGCGGTTCAGGCGTCAGCCGAGGTGTGACAGAGATGCTGCGCCATTTCTGTTCCCTAATAATAACTATAATAAAAACGATTGGTTTTGGGGAAAATGGCGCAGTATCTGTCTCATATAATAATAATAATAACACTTGCTACTACTGACATCGCACAGCACACGGGTGCCTTACAGTTTTGCCTCCATAAAAGCGCAGCCGCCGCGGTCGGGTTTGATCGCAGGAACTCCGGATCAGTAGCCGAGCGCCTAACCACTGAGCTGCCGCGGCGGGTTCGCCAAAAAGTAATAATTATAATAATTGGTCTTGGGGGAATGGATGTGGCCCAGTATCTGCCACGTATATGGTTGGACACCTAAACCGAGCCGTAAGGGGAGGAATAAAGGTGGGAGTGAAAGAAGAAAGGAAGAAGGAGGTGCTGTAGTGGAGGACTGCGGAATAATTTCGATCACCTCGCAGATTTTTACCGTGCACTGACATCGCACAGCTCACGGGCGCCTTAGCGTTTTGCCTCCATAAAAACGCTACCGCCGCCGCCGGGTTAGAACCCGGGAACTCCGGATCAGTAGCCGGGCGCTCTAACCCCCCCCCCCCCAAAAAAAAATTCATCGCGCCTCAGTATTTCGACTCCATCGAAACGCAAAACGCTAAGGCGTGGTAAAAATGGTAGGTAAGGTAGGTAACTGGTTTTATTGAAATAATAATAAAGAGGCAGGAAAAGATTTTTGTCAGCCCCGGCATCTGGTATCGATACTGAAGCACCTGAGCTGGGGCAGCGGAAATAAAGGATAGCAGGCAGAATGCAGAAATTAAATAAAAGAGGTGAGGGGACAGGAAGAGCGGATATGGAGAGACGTAATATGCACAAAATATTTACACAATAAGAAATATGTCCAGGTTGTACGCGTGATTAGTTATGATTGTGGAATAAATACACATGCGCAAAGCACTACGTTGACTACAACTGGAGTGGGGCATCCAGTTGTTAATCGTCCAAGGTAGAACTCGCGGAGCGTTTGGTCACTGCGTGTAACTTCCCGGCGGAGAACAAACGGGACATCAAGCCCGCCTGTTCGAGGAATGCACAGAGGCTCACCAAGGTTCGCTCACCGGTGCGCGCACTGCCTTGCGGCCACTCGCACTGCCTCCGGGATCGGCTGAGGCATATTAGCACGCGCCTTTTCTTTCTATCTTTGCTCTCCTATCCTTTAACTCTCCTACTTTTAGCACGCGGCAGCGAGCGTGGTTCGGCTTGAGCCAGTAGGCAAGCCCGTGCACTTCCCTTTTCTTCTAGTCCGCAACAGCACCAGCCTTGCGTCCATAATAGCGCCTTGAGGGAGTCTGGTAGTATGGCCAGCGCCCTATAGGCCGCCAGCATATCGCGACGAGCATCGACGACGAAAGCGGCACAGGGAAGGAGCAGGTGCTCGAGTCTCTCCACTGCACCGTATCCGTCACTCACATCGGTCGTCGCGATTCCATGATGCTCCCGTCGTTTCCCCGACCGCACGCAGCCACTGTGTGCGCGGAGGATCATTGCACGTTGCGACCGCGTAAGTGCGCGACAGCCGGTGATGCTGTCGATGCGCTCACCTCCTGCGATGCGTAGGTCGGGGTGCTGCTTTCGGAGATAGTCCTGGATGACCGTACGCGCGTGCTCCAGCACAAAGGGCAGATCGCTGGAAGGTAGTTGCGCATCGGTCGCGAGGCCGTCTGCTTCTTCGTTGCCGGCGATGCCGCAGTGACCGGGCACCCACTCTGGACGCACAGCGCATCCTCTCCGTGCGAGGCGCTCGATTCGCGAGCGAAATCCCGCACTAGCGTGGTACCGCGGCCGTTTAATTGCAGGCGTCTGAGTGCAGCGCGGGAGTCGCACAGCAGAGCACTCCTGGGCGGCAGAGGGCCGATCCCCATCAACTTTACAGTGATGGAGGAGCCCAAGAAAGTTCCATGCTGCTGGCTGTGCAGTCGCAAGACGGGAATGTTAGCCGCCACTGCAAGGGAGCAGCTGTCGCGGGCCACTGAGCCGTCGGTGTACACGAGGAGATGGTCCTGGAGCTCCTCGTGTATGACGGCTCTGGCCAGCTGCTGCATTGCACAGAGGGGTACGCTCCGCTTTCCCGTGATGCCAACGATCTCTCGCTGTTCCTCCGAGGCAGCAGGCCTGGGCGCACAGGAGCCGTAGGGGGTGGGCCTTGAGTCCATTGCTCATGCTAGCGCAGCGCCGCGCTCATTCGTGAGCTCGGCTGCGAGTGTATACGCTGCAGCAGCGAGCCGCCATCCGGTGCGCGGTGAAGCCGGTCGATGTGATTCAGTGCCCTGCGCGCTGCTTGGAGCTCAAATGGCCACGCTCCTGCCTCGGCCAACGTTGCGGCGCACTGGGAGAGTTTCGGCACGCCTAAGCACACTCGCAGGGACTTGCGGTGCTGGAGCTCGAGCTTTTTCCAGCACGGCTTCCGGGCCGTGACGAGCGGCAACGCATATATTCCGTTTCAAACACCATGTTCAACGCTGCTAAAGCTTGCGCTGTTTTTTGCGATGCCTGCATCCGCGACACAAAATGGTGCGTTGCTTGTGGTGACCGAAAAATAACAAATGCTTTGCCGGCAGGCTTCGTTGATAATACATTTGTCATCGACGTGACAAAAAACACTCTTATTGCGAGCGAATAGATCGAGATCTGTGATTTTGTTTTTGTCGTTTATCGTCTTTCTCCATTTCACGTTTTCGCTGTCCCCGCACTGGCCGCATCTCCATGGCTACGTTTGTGGTCGAGCCGATGGATGGATGGAAACAACTTTTATGAGACGAAAAAAAAATCTTCCAGGGTGGTCTCCTACTGGTCAAGGAGTCCAGGGGCTTGTGCTTCACACAATGCCCGATCGACCAGCCATTTCTGGCCGGCGGGCTGAGCGGTCCGTAAAGCAGCCTCCCAAGAAGAATGAGTGGGGTTGGGGGTGTGGGGAAGAACATTCCCAAAGGTAATGGAAAAATGTGTATCTGGGCGCGCCACAGGTGTTACAATGAGGAAGAAAGGTGGCGTGAAAACATGAGAGACGGTAGGGTAAAATGAAGCAGCCCGTCTGCAATTGTCGCCATGTGGCGCTGGATAAGGGCGACAAGGTACTGTGGGGTGGTGGTAATGTCATGCGGCTGAGTTTGTAGAAAGTGGTAATTTGATGATATGTATAAAGGACCGATAGGGCCTCTTGCGCAAGGTTGGGTGCCTGATCGCCCGGGGTCCGGGAGGAGAGTTCTCGGGCCAGCGCATGAACGCGCTCATTACCGGGGATCGAGGCATGCCCAGGGATCCACGGCAGAGTAACCGTTCGGTCGAGGGAGGTGGCTGTGGTAAGAATACGGTGTCTGGCCGGCGTCGCCACTCACTTTAGGTAGTGGCGGTATGCGGCCTGGGAATTTGTGCAAATTTCGGTCATGTTTTTGTCAATGGTGGAGTAGGCCAGCACAAGTGCGATGGCGGCTCCTTCCGCCCCTGCAGGTGAATTAGTTCGGATAGTGACGGCGGCCCCCACAGTGCCGTTTTCATAGGCTGCGACTGCCGTGAAGAATCCTACTTTAGAATTTTCTGCCGCGTCGACATAAAGGATATCGGAGCGGTTGCTGTAATATTTGGTGTAATATCTCGCTCGTGCCTGCCGCCTACCCTGATGAAGGCTAGCGCTCGCATTGCGCGGTAGGGGCTTCTGATATATGTGATCATGCGTGCGCAGAGAAATCATGTAAGTGTAGGACTTGTTGGGGTGGGAATGGGTGGATTGAGACGGAGCTGTCGCAGCAGGCATTGTCCTGTTTCCGTGCGACTCAGGCAGACTAATTGGTTGGTCACCTTTGGTGCATTAAGCCTCTATTAATTCGATCACGGTATTGTGGGTACCACTGGCCAGGAGACGTTTCGTGCTAACCGTCCGTGGAAGACGTAGGGCGGAGGTGACAACCGTGCATATTAGGATGTCTGCCTGTTTTGTATGGGACTGACTGAGTATGTGGTTTGGGAGGTGGTATGTAATGCGGCTAATGATTAATGAATTTGTCATATTGAAGGTCTCGCGTTCAGAGAGCCCATGATTGCGTGCTGCCACCCGATTGATTAGAACAGCCGCCTGTTTGGTCTGTCTTTGCAAGAGCTGAAGGGTGGCGGTTGCATCGAGTGTGTTGATAATGAGAAGGCCGAGAATCTTCACCTGAGACACAATCGGCACTGGATTCCCATACATGTGCAGTTCAATGGGGCGGGGGGGGGGGGGGGGGTCACTTGGCAGGGGTTTCAGCGGCAAGAGTTCCGATTTATTTGGAGAGCAACAGAGGCCTGTGTTTGACAATTGGGTGGTGGTGATGTCTATGGCAGATTGCATGATATCCTGGTCTGTTCCAATGGATCCTCCCGTTGTCCAGAGGGTTATATCATCTGCGTATATGGCTGTGTGAAGTCCTGGAATAGCAGCGAGGGCCTTTGCCAGTGGCACTAGGGCAATGTTAAGAAGTAAAGGTGATAAAACCACCCCTTGTCGCGTTCCTCGGCTAGGCAAGGAGAAATGCTGGGAGGCGACATCCCCAAGGTGGAGTTCTGCCACGAGTTCTATCTTCAACGATTAATAACTGGACACCCCACTCCAGTTGTAGCCAACACAGTGCTGTGCGCGTGTGTGATTTAATTCCTCTAAATTTAACTAATCACGCGCGCAACCTGGACACATTTCTTATTGTGTAAAAAGTTTGTACATATTACTTCTCTCCCTATCCTCTCTTCCTATCCCCTCACCTCTTTCATTTCATTTCTCCATTCTGCCTGCTATCCATTATTTCCGCTGCCCCAGCTCAGGTGCTTCAGTATCGATGGCAGATGCCGGGGCTAGCAAAAATCTTTTTCTTCCTTTTTACTATTACTTTAATAAAAAAAACACTACCACCACCACCACCGTGCGTCCCTGAAGGAATAATAACAATAATAATTAATAATAATTGGTTGTTGGAGAAACGAAATGGCGCAGTATCTGTCTCATATATCGGCGGACACCTGAACAGCGCCGTAAGGGAAGGGATAAAGGAGGGAGTGAAAGAAGAAAGGAAGAGAGAGGTGCCGTAGTAGAGGGCTCCGGAATAATTTCGACCACCTGGGGATCTTTAACGTGCACTGACATCGCACAGCACACGGGTGCCTTAGCGTTTTTCTTCCATAAAAACGCAGCCGCCGCGATCAGGTTCGAACCCGGATACTCCTGATCAGGAATAATAATAATGATAATTGGTTTGGGGGGAAAGGAAGTGGCGCAGTATATCTGTCTCGTATATAGGAGGGAGGCCCGAACATATTGCCGTATGTGGGTGCCGCAGACCGTGGTGGCTAATGTCGCCAGTATATGGTCATGTCTTATGTGTCGAAAGCCTTAGGAACATCCAGGGCCAGTATAGAGAACCCAAGGTCAAGTTTCCCCGCGCGACGACAGCGCCGCGCGGGCGGAGACGGAACTAGTGGGAATAGCTCGTGCAGGTGCTGCCTGCTTGAAAGCGTGGGTATAGTGCCTAGAATATACTGGCTAGTGTGCCGACCGTGGCCTTCCTGGTGGCACCGCGAGCGATGAATGCCGACGGCCGCCGCATGGAGCGCTGCAAGTCGGGAGGGTGCCGCCGAGCCGCAACACTCTCGCAACATCGGCAAGAGGACTAGTGCATTTTTGCTTTCGTAAAGCTGTAATCGACCAAAGCTGTCATGGAGGCAGCTGACTATAGGTTTCAGGGTTTGTTTTGAGTCTCTGTCGAGGAGCTGCACATTTAGCACTTGTCGCTTGCGCGAAAGCTGCAGTGAAATTCAGCACAACTTCGTGTTTCGAAACACGAAACTTGTGCTGTACATAGATATCTTTTATATATATATATATATATATGAAGTACTTTTTCGGTAACATTTTCTCTAATAAAGTAGGCGAAACGCTTCGGTTAATTTTATTGGATTATATTTAGGTGTTCTCGCTGTGTACGTACTACATTTGCGAACGAGTAAACACATGCAATGTGAATAACGCAGGAAACACAGTCGTGTAACACTCGTTTTTATTCGCGTGCAATATCAATCGCGGACATGTTACAGAAGTACAGCAAGCAGGGCCCATATGTGCACATGAGAAGCATTTATTGGCAGCGACGCAGTTTTAGAAACTTATGCCGCTGTCTTTGCACTTCTATCTCTTTGTTGAGGCCCTTGACAAAAAAAAAACGAAACCTTAAGAGAACAAAAACTTTACAACGGTAGATAAAACTGCCTTTTCATGCTCTGAGCAGCCAAGTTGAGGAAAAGACAGTGTCTGTAGCTGACTCGAAAATTCAACTAAACTCATTTCATGGAGCTTGTTTTACTAAAAAACACAGTAAAGGCATCTTCCATGGCCTTTACAGCAGTTGACAAGCTCTGGCTGGGGTACACTAGGCCCCCATTGTCAAAATGGCTAGTAAAGTACGAAGCGGCGTCGGCACTTGCTTCAGCTTTGCTTACACATAGGCAGCCTGCACACTGTGGACAACAGTTCTTAGCAATGATCTTTCTTGCCACGTAGCCTGTAGTGTAGTAGATCAAAGCACTGTGGCTCTTCTTCTCTATGCACGGTGCATGGTCACTGCTAGACAGGACAGCTTGAACTACATCTTCAGCTTCACTGACGTTTCCGTGGTCAAGAAGGTCATCTATTTTGTCTGAAAGGAACTTACTCGTAGTTTCACACACCTCCTTTGGGCTCAGCAGTGCTTTGATTACGTCTGGGGTGCAGTTCACTTCTCTAGGTGGCTTTGCCAGGCTGTAGAATGCGAGCAAATTCACAGTCATCCGAAACTGTGACACTGTCGGATGGTCGTTACAGCCAGACGACTGTCTAATTATACCAAAAAGGTTTTCAAGCTTATCCTGGCTTAATCTGGATGTTAAAAGATACGTGAAACCCACAGTCGACGTCAGGTAGGACAACAAGCCAAGTGTACTCTTGATGGTAACCCTTAGCCCAGCAGACGTGCTTTCTGTAAGAAAACCACCACCAGCTGGTTTTGCAGTTTGCTCCCATTCCTGCAGATACTCTAGGAAGCCTTTCAGAAATTGCATATTTGGACCGTCAGGCTTGAGTGCCTTCTCGCTTGTTCGCGATGTCATAACACGAATCAGGCGATTCCTTTCTTTTACGAAATTCACTGTCGGCTGCACGGTCCTATGTGAGGCTTCAATGTGTTCTCTATAAATGAAAAGTCCTTTGATGACCTGGTCGCTGAAGAGCTGAAATGCGATGTCCACTTTCATTTTTTTCAAAGCAGTTTGGCTTATGTGTGCATTTGTCAGGCTTGGCATAACTTTCAGTGTAACATTTTCTCGATCCGCTTCGAAGGCTGCTGGTACAATACCAATGTGAACATGCCCAGCTGGTGTCAGGTATCCTTTTCCAACAAATCCATTTCTCACATTCTTCAAAAGGTGTGGAAAATCTGACAAAAAAAATAGAGCTGCCTTTTAGGATCCACTGGTTGTTTGGTGCTGCTCCGAACGTGGCTTGGAGAACCCTTGAAAAAAAAAAAAACAACTTGCGATCAGTTTCTTCATCACAATATTTAAATATTATAAACATGAAATCTGCACTAGCACCATGCACACTCTAAACAATCTTGCATTTTGCGTGAAATTACAGCCTTACCCTGTAATTCCAAACAGCCGCCACATGCTCCTATTCCAGCTGGCGCCGTCGCATGTTATGCAATCCACGAACAGACCAGCCTTTTCCGCAAGGACTGTGGTTTCCAAAATGATTTTCGCCAGTGTTGGGGCCTTCACATTGCCCTTTAAGGCAAAAACACCGAGGATTTGCGTCCATTTTCCTGCGGAAAGGTAATCTCTCACGAATGTACGTGCGTTTTACGTATAAAGTTGCGAACTGTAACCAAGAGAAAAAAAAAGTTTACCAGTAAATGGCTGAAACAGCACAATCATCCCATGGTCTGCCAGCACATTCTTCTGGTCAGCAGGTGTATGACCTCCAAGGTCAACAAAGCCTTCAATATCACCTGAATTGTAAAAAAAAAGCGCAGGAAAAACACCTTGTTTTATGCGCAGACATCTCTCAACACAGATCAGAATATGGCAAAGGTGTTAAACCAGCATAAAAAGAAACACGTGCTAAAAGACTTGACGATCGAATATTACCAGAGCACTGCACGGCTCGAGCAATATTGTAGTGCTTAGCAGAACATCGTATTTTTCTCATACTGTAAAAGCTCGCTGATTCGTGCTTCAATGGACCGGAAAAAATGTTCGCATAGTCTGAAATTAAGTTCGAACTATCGAATGACCCCGAAAAAAAAAAACTGACAAGAACCGCTTGCATCGCGGTAAATTTATTTGGTGAAAGAATGAATAAATGAAATGAAGTAGTTGCTTGTTATTCTAGATGAGAACGGCGCAACAATCACTATTTTTAGCGGTGGAGCTCTGTCGCTAGTGCATCGCACGCCGCAAGCGCGGAAGATTCACGGGCGATGAATACGGCATTGCTCAGCAGCTCCGAAGCGGAAAGAAAAAAATGTGGATAGGGAAGATTAGCGAAACAGCCAACCAACGCTATAAACGGCGCGTAGCTGGGTTTGGCTGGCTGGCTAGTGCGGTTGGGCGTACGTTTCAGAAAAGCAAAATCGAAACTATCAGTGTGTCCGCTCTTGTAGATGAGGCCGTCCGTCCGCCATCACGCCTGCCGTTCAGCGCATGTCAGAGGTGCGCGAGTGATTCTGCAGCACAGAATTCAGCTTTGAGGGGGGCTATTTGGACGACCGCTTGCCGAACCGATACCTGTATGTACACAACCTCCTTTGGGAGCCCGTTCGAATTAACCGGTGCGAGACCCGTAGCTTCCGAAACAGCGAGCCTTGTACGCCATAGACTTGCATAGCGTTGGCCGGGACCGCGCCAGCAGTTCGAATTATGCAGATTTTTCATTGCGTGGTTTGAATCAAAGAGCTTTTACCGTATACACAGAACGGTCCAAGAATTCATTGCAGCTATACTCACCAGCTTATTTCACATTTAGGTGCTCCGAAAGCTTTATTTCGTCAATGACGAGGCCACAGTGACGACTGTAAGCATCCATGGTCTTTGTTTTTTTTCATTTAGGGCATCGAAGACCTTTGCACTGAGGCCAAAGCCACCCTTGAAGCGCTGTAGGTACTTTTTCAGGCAAGTTCGCCCTGGCAGAACCATAATAGACTGTCTGCGGAGATGTTCACACAACTTCGGGCTTCGCATCCTCATCAGCATACATTCTAAAATCCACTCATCATCGTATCGCATTCCCTTGTGTGATTTTCGCCTTGCAGCAAGGAAACAACTCTTTACAACCAGCTGCTGCTTTGAGGGAAGAGATTTAATTTTGCTGTTAAATGTCTCTTCACTAAAAGCCTCATTTCGCTCTTTCATGTGAGCCACCTGTATCCTTGCATTTTGCCAATCTTTTCTTGGTTCTTGACAGGCTTCGAGAAATGTTCCTGCACTGTTTCTTTTCATCAGATTTTCTGGCAATTTCACTTGTGCTTTGCTTTTTTCTGCACGCTTGGTTTTGAGCCAGAATCCTTTGGTACTTGCAGAAAGCGCAGGACTCACCTTCAGACCTCACAGATAATGAACACTTCTCAGCAAAAATCATGCCTTTGTAGGAGGTGTGCTTTCCTGAAGCCGGCTTTATGCCGCATCCATCACAAAGATTTGTCAAGGCAACTTCCTTGATCAAAGTTTCGGCCTCTTCGCAAGTTGTGACGATGTGTTTTGACTTTTCCCTTCCGCTGAGGTAAACCGTGGCTACCAATGATTGTCCATCAAGTAATGGCTTTGCAAATGCTACCATCTTTTCAATGAAGAGGTTAGCGAAGTTATTTTTTTCAGCCTCACAATAGGCGTACGCTAATGAATCGACTGTCACGGATGGCACTTTCATCCATGTCACTGGAATAGCGACGTTGGAGAATGGATGGAGACGATCGTTGGTTGTTCGTGGTCGTTCGTCACCAGCATTTTGCGCTTCGCCAGCGCTTCCTTCTGCAGAAACACAGCGTGGGGTGGTGCACTTTTCAGTTACTGCAGCTCCGCTGTTGGTGTCAGATGCATCCATGCTCACCGATTCAGCATTATCAACGCCTGAGCACAACTCGGAGGCTTCCGACGCAGCACGCCTGTGACGCTTTGCTGGAGGCTCTTGCTGGCACAGATTTCTAGTTTTTCTTTTAGCTGACACTTTAGGCAGAATGTGTTCTGGGTAATGCGTGAATATCGAAGGCACGGCGTCGGGTTTCAGGCGCGGTTTATCGCGGGGAAGCTCGCTGGTAACACCATTTACGCTGACACTGAATGTGCGCTCGATACAACTGCTCTCGAAATGTTTCTCGCAAACCACAGCAGCTGGCGTCAGCCTTCTGTCCTCTCTTTGGATGTTCCTTTCCCATTCTGCAAGCCGCGTAGCATCAGATGGGGCAGTAAACATGGAAACACGTTCCTTGTTCGAGCGGTAACGGCTTTTACACATTGGCACAAAGCAAGTCTTCTCTTTGCACTGTCGCTTTGGCTTTGACATCTTTTTTGTGCAGTCACATGTAGCTCGTTTAGTGGTGGACACGGGAAAAAAACAATCGAGAGCTCAGTGCATGATTTGACTACACGGTGAAAGCACGCAGAACGGATACACGCACGCACAGAACGCGCGCACAAAACCGACGAAATCACCACAGAACTGCTCGGAGGAGCGGATGCGTCGACTTTCATGTGCAAGGAGCCACACAGGACAACATACACTGCACCTCAGTCAACAAAATTTTGTGCACAAGCAGGTTAATCGCGCACGCACAAGACCAGGTCGCTGCCTTCCGAAGCGAGAAAACTGCGTCGTCTGCTGCGGCAGCACCCTCCCGACAAGCAGCGCCCTCTGCCGCCATCGGTGGGCTTTCATTGCAAACGGTGCCACCTGCTCCCATTGCGCAGCGCTGGCGCTCGGCACACTAGCCAGTATATTCTAGGCACTATAGCGTCATTAGCGTGGGCGCGCGCGTGCGCACGTGCGTGCTATTCAGTCCGGCCGGTGCGCAGCGGAGTCTCCGCACGGCTAGTGTGCTTTGCTACTTCGACAAGGGTGTTGAAGCGGAATTTTCGCAATGGCAGAAACGGCCCAACGAAAACAGAAGCGGGGTCCGAAGTACTGCTGTGTCGTGGGCTGCCACATCAGTGCAGACAACAGCAGGGAACGCGATCCGCCTGTGAAACTGTTTCGATTCCCTGGAAGATGGTACGAGAAAGAAAGGCGACAATCCTGGATCACCGCTGTAAGGAGAGTCAAGTAAGTCGTTACAGCCCTATCTCGCTTTTTGCTTTGACCGTTTTTAGCTACTAGTTTTTGTTCCGTAACACGACGCGCGACGACTGCAGAAAGTTATCTCGAGCTCGCTGCCTTCTCGCAGCCTGCATATGTGTGAAAGCCAAGCTACGGTGGCATGGTGAGAACATTAAGCGTTTTGATTCGGCTTGTTCCTTTAGACGTAGCCATCGCCGTTTAAATTCACACTCGCATTTGATTGTTGTGCTGTTGGTTAAACTCAGCTGAACTACGGACGTTGTCAAAGGTCTGCAAGTTACGCGTCGGGCAAGCAGCTTTCTCGTGTCGGAACGAACTGCTTTTAATTTCAATATACTTTGACATTGTTTTGCTTGGTCGCTTTGTTGTGCCTCTTTATTACGGTAGAATATTAACTTGTGAATATCACTTGTCCAGTGCTTAGAAGCTCGGCGGTTCTCTCATTTGCCACCTTCGGAGTTCGTGCGATTTTCTTTTATTTGTTCATGTCTTTGTTGTGTGCATATGTGTGCGTTCGTGTCTGTGTTTTCGTGTGCGCTCCTGTTAGAGTGCGTGCACTCGTTCGTGTTACTGTGCGTGTTCGTGCATGTACCTTCGTTTGTGTTCGTGTATGTGTGTGAGTGCATGCGTGTGTGTTCCTGTCTTTGCAGTGGATAAGAGGGAATATTGTTCTTTCTTGTGCAGTCTGGATGGAACTTTGTGGCAGCCAAAAGAACATACGCGAATATGCAGCCGACATTTTGTGGGCAACAGCAAGAGTGACGTCAGCCAAGATCCATCCTACATCCCAACCATTTTTCCTCCTGTCTACAGAAAAAAGGCGCCTGATCAGGAAAGGGCGCAAAGGTATGAAAGAAAAATTGTGAGGCTGCCAGTAGAAATTACAGACTCATGTTTTGAACAATGTTTTGTTGACTTAACCTGGTTTATGAAATCGCAGAGTCAGCATAATATGAATAATAGATGCATGGGCAAGTATTTAGTGATTACATTTCATGGCAGGTTTTCTTGCAGCCTACCCGATTGGTATTAACCTTAGCTTTTGATTGTGCAATGCAGGTGGCAGGCACGTTTCAAGAAGGAAATCTCTTCGAGACAGCTTGTAGGAGATGAGCATCGATCACAATGTACAGCGGATGGGGCAACAATGCAGGCCCCGGAAACCTCCCTTCTGGAAGATGTGCATCATGACTTCAACACCATGGATTTCAGCAATGCATTTCTGGAAACAAGCACAGCTACCTCTTTGCTTAACATGAGTGACTCGCATTCTTTGGTGCTTGTGTGTAGTGCAAGACAAGAAACTCATTCCACTGGAAGAAAGAGGGACGCTGTAAGGACATCTTTCAGTTTGGGGCTCCTGTGCAGTCAGTGTAAACAAAGCGCGCTACTAGGGCAGCATGCATTTGCTTTTAATAGTGTCCTTTCAACTGCCCTAGGCAGCACACTAAGTTTGTCTAAATACCACAAAATATCCTTGTTTCATGTTTTTCAGGCATGCCAAACAGAGGAATGTGCTACTTCAGGGAAGCTGGCTCTACTTCTCTAAGCAACAAATGGCACTGAAGCATCTGCTCAAATCGCATACACAGAAATGAGTCACAAGGTTAGACGATGATGCTGCTGTTCATTATCTAATTTGTTGAATTGTGGTGTTGTCTTGCTGTTAGCACCACACCTCTTGTTTTAATCCAATTTACTTGCATTATTGGGCAAGGTTCCTTTCTAATTGGTCGTTCCTGCATGACATTCCTGTTTATCATTTTTAATGCCTGTGTTAATTTATTCTTTAGAATGAATTTGTTTAGACACCGTAGAGTACAAATGTCACTTTATATGTATTATTCCTTTTACCTAAGTGTATTTCCTTTTCATTTCATCATCCTGTATGTTTATTCTCTCCTGTAGGTTGCAAGTACAGATGAAAATTGGAAGCAAAACTGTGGATTTTTTGGCTTTGAATCCCTAAAGGAAAAGGAAGAGGCACTGCAGGATTTGTGCGGTGTGACACTGCAAGTTTTTTGCCTCCTTCTGAACTTGCTGCCAGCACCACAGTACAGGCGCAATACCATGTCAAGGGAAGACAAGTTATGCTTATTCCTTGCCAAGCTACGGCTTGGGATCACATACAGTTCCTTGGGAGCTATGTTTGGTGTCACAGCCACAACAGCGTCAACTGTGTTCAGAAAGGCACTTGACATTCTAAGCATTGCCCTGAAAAATTGGGTCTTCATGCCTTCCCGAAAAATTATTAAGCTTTCTTTGCCTGCCCCGTTCAAAGACAACTATCCGAATTGCACCCTAATAATAGATTGCACCGAGGTCCGCACAGAAACACCATCAAATCCAGATTGTCAACACATGTTGTATTCTCATTACAAAGGAGGATACACGTTGAAATTTTTGATAGGCATAATTCCTAATGGAATGATAAGTTTTATTTCTAGGGTTTATGGAGGACGGCACACTGACTCTTTCATAACCCAGGACTCTGGCTTCCTGCAGCTTATCAAACCAGGGGACTTAGTTTTAAGTGACAAAGGATTCCCAAGCATACGTACAACTATAGAAGGGAAAGGCGCAGTGCTACTTATGCCTCCTTTTAATTCAGGGGTTGGACAGCTTTCTGAACAAGCCATGGAGGAGACATACAAGATTGCGTCTGTACGCATCCGTGTAGAACGAGTAATCCAAAGGTTGACGATATATCACGTTCTAAGCAGCAGAATACCGCTAAGCCTGGTCCCACACATGAACAAAGTAGTGTTTGTGTGCGCTGCCCTTGTGAACATGCAAGCACCGATAATTAAGAAGTAGGCCTGCTTGGTTTGCTGTGGCATTCATAAATTGGTTTCCGTGCATGGATTACATTTGTAAAAGAGATGGCATTTCAAAAGAAACAAAATAGCTCTGCAATTTCATTTGACAACCTGTGACTAGACAACTGCAATTATGTGCACTTCAACCAATAAATGGGTTCCGCAATCACAACAGTGTTTTCCGTCTGGCTTTTATTTTGAAGTGATAAGTCCTGTGATGGTTCTGCAATGTGTCATTGCACTGCATGTGAATGTTTTTTTTAATCAGTTGTAAAAAGCTAAAGAATGCAGAATTAATAGTAATGGACACAAGCCAATGCATTGACCCCATGTGAGAACAGAGCATTTATTCTTGGTTTATTGAGTGTGAACTGTAACCTACTACAGCAATGGAGATCACTCGGACAACACAGACCAGCATCAAATAGATTAATGTGCAATATAAAAGTATATGCTGCTCAATTATAATAATGAAATGCAATGAAGGATTCTGATTGTTGCCCTTATTTGTAACAACGCTGTCTGTAAAAAGCAAGCAAAGGCTTGATGATATATTTTATTGGTATAATAGACAAGCAGTTCTTTGCAAAAAAAAAAATTACAGGATAGCATTTATGTCTGCTTAAGAGCTGAAATGCGAAAGCCTTTCCTCTTTATCTGTCCACTGTTCTTTTTTACTTTTTATTTAAAATTTTATCTTGTAGTTTTATTTGTTTTTGTTATTTTTAAATTTGTTTATATTTTATTCTTTGATTTTTCATTTTTATACTAAGTAAGCCTTCTCATGCATTTACATAATTTTTCATCGAATTCGTCACACAAAACCTGCTTCAAACACAGCATTTATTTTCATTACTTCAATTAAATTAATTACCTAATTTAAATTCATGAACCAAACTTTTCCCATTTTAAAATCTACTCACGCATTACCTAACACAAACTTGTGCACATTGATCTCAACAGAACTACATAATTGTGTGGACAAAATTTGCAGGCACTTTTTACTGACGCGACATAACCGTGTAATGCTCTCACATTATTAACCCTACCACACCAAATTAGACCAGTATGACTACTGTTACGACCGGATAAAATATCATGAAGAATGGAAGCTGACATTTGGGACAACGAAAACACAAACAGGTTTACTGGCACTTTGAAGAAATTTATTTACCTATTTTACGAAAGAAAGAACAAACAGTCAAGAATTAAGAGTTCGTAGCATCGAACTACTGGATGAGCCTTATCGCCAAGGCCCAGAGCGTTCGTTCTGGCTCAGGATGCACGTTAAATAGGCTCCGCCCCTTTCAACACACGAGGCACAGATCGAAACTGTCACCACACATGGCACGCGGAGCCCCGTGAGAATGGGTGAGGAGGATTCGGAGGTCGGCTGCTACTTCGCTGGAAGTCAAACACAGGCACTTGTCAGTCACGGTTAATTTCGGGGATGCTGCAGTTTCCTTCTTCCCCTGTTGTCTGACCACTGTCGCTTCTTGGAAGAAACAGACAAAGGGAAGGTCATCTCCCCCCTTCCTGAAGAGCATGGAAAGATTCCCAGCACATTTTTTTTTTCGTGGGGGCCTCGTGGGTCAACGACGTGTCGAAATTGCCGCTACCACGTGGTCATCCTGGTCGATCGAATCTTCGCATTAATCTTCTTCGGCGGGTGTGCATCCCAACACAGACGAACAACAACTATGCAATGCAATAAGCCCGACTAGATAAAACTACAATTACAACAAAAATTACTGCTTAAATAGGCTCGGCTACAGAGAAATTATAAAAGCAAAATATACAAAAGAGTAACTTGAACAAGGCCAAAATACAATGGCAGATATGCCAGCAAAAAGTTTTATTTCAGGAAATCATCAAAAATCAGTGCAGAAAAATAGAGCATACAAGCCTAGAACAAACGCTGTATCAAAAATTTGAAATAAAAATGCTCCATCTTGGGGATAAGCTCCCACAGAAAAGCCTCTTCCAGAGTTACTTTCACTATTACAGAATGTTTGGGGCTGTACACATAAAAAATGGCCCATTGCAGGTTGAGGATATACAGCTGGACTTGAATTTGTGTATAATAACAATGTGTGGGTCTCAGCACAATCACATCCCCATCAAACATTAAGTAGGGGAGCAAGCTCCTCCTTTCTTCATAGTCTATAAAAGGTTCTTCCTTGTACTTGAACGTACACTTGATTTCAATTAGCACAGTTTCACTGCCAATTGTTGCCAGTCCATCTGGGCTACAGCACAGCCACGGCTGCTGCGGAAGCACAACGAGTCCTGCTTAGAACATGAATAATTGAGATTAGTGCTTGAGCTGAAACATACAACAGGAAAGAGAGCATGCCTGGGGTAACTTGTAATGTAAACTCGTGAGTAACCTCACCTGCGCAATACGGATGCCGAGCTTTCTTTGCAGATCTTCTCGTGCTGTGGCTTCAGTTTTGATGCCTAGTGAAACATATTTACACGTTATACTTCAGAGCAAAGAAACCATGAACATCACACTTTGAAATCAGGCTTGCTGTAGCAGAAGTGAAAGCAGAGATGTGACACCATAACTGTACACCTCAAATGTTTGTTTAAAAAACAAAAAAAAAATAGAACACTGACGCCATTGAAGTTATCGACTTTGTGTTTAAAATTTCTTGCAGTGTTTTCTGTATTTCTGTTGCATAGTATTGCCCCTCCTGTAAGGGCCCAGAGTGGCCTGCAGTATTCTGTAAATAAAAAATAAATAAATACCATAATGCATTGCAGCACTCATGTACGATGACGTATTGCAGAGGCTATCAGCAGCTTTCTGGAATCCTTCGTCACTTCATTTTGTGCGTATGGCATGTGCTTTCGTCCTAGTGATTCGAAGTCGACGTTCTTCATGCCATCTGCAAATTGGAAAATTTGCAAAAATGAATCAACAGAGTGTATATGAGATGTGTTGGCTATCCTTTACTAAAGTTTAGTTCCATACCATGAGCAATTTGCTTGGCCTACGTTGTAGAAGCACATGTCGCATGGTGCTTCTTTCAGCACTACTTTTGTTTTGTAGATATTCGCCATTTCCTCATCCAATTCAACAAGAATATTTTTTGCCTGTGTTGTTTTGTCCTCAAGGACATTAAGATACCGGTAAACAGGCCGGTGTGACATTGGTTGCAGTAAATCGTGAAATATTTCTTTTTCCACAGCTTCTGCGACTTTTTCAACAATGTCATTTAGGATGTTTGCACAAATAACATCATCAGCGCTTCGATCCTGCAGCTCCAATATTTCTCTCAGTGGACACATTATGTCCGGATAGCCGAAAATAATATTAGGGTCAGCAGGTTTGATGTCAGGAATGCTGCTGCCCTCTCCTGTTATGGAGAATAAGACAAGGGGTAAGGAGAGTAATTATTCACTCAAACTGAAAACTGCCAGTTAGAATTGTGTGACACCTCAGATGTCCAAAAATACTTACGAGGGAAGAGGAAGAGCTCTAAGCTCCTCTTGGGATTTCCTTTCGGTTTGCCCCATTTCTGGGGCTCGCTGGTGCACGACTTCACTTCGTGTTGATCCACGTACAGGCACACCGCTGCTGCGTGCTTGCACTTAGCTGCAATTCCAGCCTTGCAGGTGCAGCGCCCCTCTCGAACAAGCAGCTCCTGCTTTTCGTGGCACGACCATGCCAGCTATGAAGGGTGGAAATAAAATTGAGACAGCGTAGACGCCTGCCGACTTTTTAAGCGTGATTTCCTTCCCAAATTTCCCCGCTACAAATTTTCAGCAGCATGTCATTTGGCACAGTGTGCATTTTTGCAGCTTCGTTTGCCTCTCTGCCACACTATTCCGCGCGCGCGTACAAAACTGAAAATAAGGCAAAAGATTTGGTTAAAGCTTTGACTATTTCAAAAACCCCGCAACAATGTTAAGCGAGCGCGTCGCGCGAGCGATACCATAGCTACTACAGCGCGCCTCTAGCTCGGCACCCCTTACGCTGAACATCGCGTTCGTGAAGCATATTTTGCATATTTACGTCTTTAAGTCCGACAGTCGCAAAAAATAAAGTGCGTGCATGCCATTAGAATCGGAATAAAAACGTGAAATTAAAAAAAAAGGCGAACAGTACGTGCAGCTTTTCAGCTCTTAAGTTCGGCTGCCTCCCGGCCAAGCCAGCGGGTGATGTTCTAACGGATGGTGCACAAGTGTCTCGTACCTTTCCAAGCTTTACAGTGTATAGTATGATATGGACGTAAAAATTTTTTCCCCACGCCAGAAACGGCGTTCACGAAATGCACACGATTAATTCTGTTAATTCTGCAAAAATGTCATATCGAAACTCATGCATTACAACAACGGAGAACTTCAATCGAATGCACCGCTTCGTTTCGTACCTAGTGCTTATAAAACGTTCGATGATTTGAGCATATAACAAATGGACAGGCTTACCTCAAGGCACACGTCGTAGACGACACTGTCGTTGACTTGTGACACGCACTTGCCTTTCAATCTGGCTTCGTTGTTTTCAATTATTTGCTCCACGGAGTAAACATGATTGAGTAGCTTTTCACCATTGATTAGGTTCGCCTTTCTGAAATAGCTGTCGAGTTGGCATATCTTTTTGAACCCGCACTGCAGCCGGATCATTGTGACACGCGACAGAAGCAGCGCGAAACGTCTGCACGTGCGAGGAAGCGTGAGCGAAAGGAGGAAGCTTGCACCCCCACCCCCACCGTCTATCCCGACTGTTTTATTTTCCTGCCAGAGGTGGCGCTCCCTGTCCGGAGCAGCTAGGGTGCCTCGATGCGCGCCCGCTCTCCGCTTAGGGTGAGGACAACCGCGTCGTCTGCTAGCGCGACCGCCATTTTCTTGCTTCCGCTGGTCGCGAGACGCTCGTTTGCTGCGTGGCGCGCCTAGATAGAGGTGGCCCCGCTTGCATTGGGAGCTTGAATTTGACTTTACTTTTGAAAATCATTCATTTTATAGTTTAGATGAAAAGTAAGAGTAAAGATTCGGTGATGCATTCGCTATTTCGAGACGATTAGCGAAAGTATAGCGGATATCTTTCTTTGTTTTGCTATAGGTGATCACGGCGGGCAGCTGATCGTCGTCGTTGGAATACCGGCGCCACGGAGTTGCTATCATTGCGCTTACTTGTGGATATAGCGGAAAGAGGGTGAAGTGCGCCAAGTGAACAGCTGCATATTCAAGTACGAACGCATGACATACTTACGTTAACTTACACTATTATGCAATGGTGGCAAAAACATTTTGCAGTCAAAACATAAAAACCTAGGCGCACGCAAGAACAATCATTTAATGCCTTAATGCACAAGTACAATATCTACAAAATGATTACAAAAGACGATTCAATGCAAGCGTAATGCAACTTGTGTGTCTTACGCTTTAATTTTTCTCACGCTTATGTGCATGCACACGAAAAGTTCACACTTATTACAGCGTCTTCAAGGAAGAGAAACACCAGCACAAGTTTTACTTCCGTGACCACCAGCACGTGTGGCTGGGTACTGACGTAGATGTATACGTAGCCGCAGTCTTGTGTAGGCGGCTATCAGCATTTTTCCTATTGCTTCCTTGTGATCTGCACATGTGTTCAGGCATGGTCGGTCTATCTTTGCAAAGTATTCAGTGAGCGATTTCAGCGGGGACTTCATCGTGTGTATTTTGTTAGTGCACCACGCGGCAGCGCCTGTGAAGTACTCCTCGTAGTTCTTGAGAGTGCGCATCACTTCACTGCTAGGATAAATCAAGTTTCCTCCATCCCTCACATACTCCTTCAGAATTGTCAAAGAGGCATATTCATTACAAGCTGTTCCGATGAGAGCATCTTTGCACTGGGAGCAAGACACAGACTTTAAGACGCTTTTCAGGATGAACCCTCCCAGGTAGTACAAAATGGAACATTCCGTTGACGTCAGTTCTTCGATGAACAAAATCTCAGAGTCATCTATTTCTTCAGGCAAATTTTCTGAGTGCTGCTTCTTTGCTTGAGAAAGGAGATCGACGAGGTACTCTCGATCATCAAGCTCATAGCTTGTTGTTCGTGGCGTGTGTAGAAATTGGCTCACACTAACAAGCCTCAGAGCACATTTTAAATCATATGCCGTCGGCACTGGCTTCCTTAGGCGTACTACTGAAAAAAGATTTTCGAGGCAGTCTTGAAGTAGCCTGCTTGTTAAGAAAAACTCGTAGCGTTCATTGCCCAGAAAAACTTCTTGGAGGCGAAGGACAACTGTCGTGGAAATAAGCAGCCCAGCTTGGGATGGTTTCCACTGAGAGGTGGCGCCCATATTCATCCCTTGTATAGTTTCTGCTGCAAGGCGCAAGGTTTTCAGAGCAGCGTAATATTTCTCCATATTTCGGTGGCTTAAAGCTAAAGTGGGATGGCGTGATGACATCAGGGCATACCACTTTGACACCAGATCGAAGAACCATGCTGTCGTTTCGGCAGATGGGTCAAGCAGCCCTTCTTTCACCAAAAATCGGATAGCCGGTGCCGCCTCTCTGAAGAATTGAAGAGCTACTCCTACCTTCATTTTTGTAAAGTGGCCGGAGCTGACATGAACCTCCGATAGGGCAGGGGCTACTTTAAGTTCCCTCTCTGCGTCGTAGTCCACCACTGCCTGGACGTGCTCCAGTTTCACGTTTGGTGACGGGAGGTTGTTGTCGAGCACGGTGGCATCGCTCAGTGCAAACACTTTCGAGCTTAAAAGTTGCCCTCGTAGGTTCTTCAACACATGTGCTGCATCAGCAGTGAAAAAAAGCTCTTTCCCGTCCAAGCATGGATGCGGTATTGAGCACACTGTGGTAGAATTTCTGTGGCTTGAAAATCCTAATTCTCGCCACATCGCTCGATTTGCTGATCCCATGTCACATGTGACAGCACGGACTCTGAGGGAAATCTGGCCACAGCGCCGAATGATGTCGAGTACATAGTCTTTAAGCACGGCACCTTCCACGTGTTGGCCAGTGAATTCATAGCCGATGACCTGCTTCCACCGCTGATTGATTCCTCCCAGCATGAACACCAAAGCGTGATTGGCGGGCTCCTCTGGCTTCGAAGGAAGTGTTATACTTCCAAGGAGAACGTCTTCACCTCGATCCAGTTCAAATGCTGTAGCAATTTCCATCTCGTCTAGAAACAGCACACAGTCTTTTTCCACGTTTTCCATTGTGTCAGTCTTGCACTTCATGACATCAAAAACTTCTTGAAGAATGCCTGGAAGGAACCTCAGTCCCTGGATCCTCCGTGCCAACGTCCTGCTGGACGGAAGAGGGTAACCCAACTTCCTCAATGTCTCATATCCTGTCGTTCCGCAAGCAAACTTAATTTGCAACCCTTGCTTAACCGTCTCCGCAGACCACGTGTGACCCTGAGTGCTATTTTTAGAAATAGCGGAAATTTGGTCTGCATTCAAGAACCGTGTATTTTTTGCGAAATTATCAGCCATGCTTTCATGCTTTTTAACTTGCTTTTTGAGCTTTTGGATTGTCTTGTTAGCAATTGTGTGATGTTCTTGAAGCGTGGCGTATTTCCTTTCCATGTCTACCAACTGCTTTCTCAACTCAGCACAATCCGTTTGTGTCCCACTAGCTGTAGGTGTTTCATCTGTCGAGCTTGGACTTCCGACGTTCGAAGATTCTACATCTAAGCTGTCGACTTGGAGATTGACCGATGACGTATCTCGGGACACCATTTCGGTTGAATCGGGGAGCAAATCTGCCTCTGATGCGATGTGAAGTCCTTCAGCGGGGTTGTTCACCTCTTCATTGGCGGATATGGGCACAAGCTGCGTTCTGTCTCTAGGTGGCTTTCGGTTCCTTGGAGCAACTGGAAGCAGGAGGATGTACAAACCAATGATCAAACTGAGCACTATGTAAAGGAAAAATGCGGGAATCACGGGATATGGAAAATCAAGATAAAGAGCAAAGCGAAAACAAGGCATGACCAGCGTCTCGGCATTTTATTTTTTAGTCTTTAGTTTTGCACAAAAAATTCTAAGGGTAGGGGCCAAAAGGTGCACATAAGTACTTCACTTGTTCCCCGCTCCCTGTATTAATTACAATGCCGTCTTGGTTAATTCCATTTGTATTAATTAGAGAAGGCGACCGATTCTGCCTTTTCAAGTAAGAATGGGTTAAGTGGGCGTTTGAGATGAAGGCTGCTGCGTGAGCCGATCGACAGTAGAATTGAATAAGTGGGAGGCTTCTTGATGAGCGTGCGAGAAGACATGCATGCATGCACACATAACCTGTTAAAGGCGAAATAAGTGACCCATACCGGGCAAGCGGCTCAAATGCCACCACTTTTTTTAGTAACGAATGTATGCACTTATACAGAATCAGGCAGCGAATCAAACGGGAAATACCTACCCCTGAATGAGAAAACCGTTGGTACAGCATTAGGTTTCAGCTTTTTCCATCCATCTGCCCGGTTTTGCTCAAAACATGATTCTTCAAAGTGAGCCTGCATGAAAAATTTTTTTTGCTAATATAAATGCCTTATTCCCCGAAAAATAAGATTAAATTACGATAAATCAAGAAAATCAAACAAACGCACGCCGGCACGCATATGGGCTCACATCCGCACACATTTACAAAATAGAGATGTACTTCACACTACTCCGTTTTTTTTTATTTCCATGCGCTACTTCCATGACATATAAGCTAGAATAAATGTCATGAATAACAATTTTCGCACTGAACAAAAGTATAAAAGATCTGAATTTGATGCAATGTGGACAAACACAAGCCTAAAACGCGTCCCATGCTATTCTGCACTCCGGGATTCCCTTTTCATACTGCTATACAGGTATGCGCCTGCCAAAATTAAGCGGGCAGCGAGGGCTTTTTGTGAAGTAAGCGTGATGCACTGCTGCTCAAGATTCGTGGCTGACAAAGATCGTAATAATTTTAGAAGGCTGAGCCTTATTGCCACGTGAAATGAACGGAAACGTAAATGCGCCAGAGGTTCCATATCGCCCCCCAAGCTCTAAGAGACTACGACCGTTTGCAGCGATCAAATATCAGAAACCTGCAAAAGCATGACATGACGCCTCCGACAGGAACACGAAATCGTAAATATGGTCATCAGAAACAGACTCAAAGACAAGCTGACACGAGCCTCGAAATAAATTTAGCACTGCTGAGAAGTCGGGTACTTACGCTGCATATGCAAGAGTAGTTCGTCGGCTGCCACTTGTCCCGCTTCACTTTCACAGTCCATAGAAGACGTCGTTTTTTGTCTCTAGGAAACGAAAACATTCTCCAGCCATTTTTAGCGCTGTTAGTGCACTGGGGAACGCAGCACCCAGGCATTCTGCAAAAAGACTGTGAAGAATGCCGCTTTCCGTGTCTAGCGTGGGCAGTCGACGGGACGCGGGAGCGGAATGCAAGAAAATGGCAGCGGCGCCTCCCGAGAACCGGTTTTGGCGGCGGCGACCCCTTCAAAGAGTGGCTCCACCCTCAGCGGAGAGCGGGCGCGCATCGAGGCACCCTAGGAGCAGCAGCGCCGCTTGACGGTGCTTTGGTTTCCTATGGCTTACGTAGCGGCTGTACGGCGCTTGGTGTAAAAGAGAGACCCCTTTAAGTGCGAGAAGTGTTTCTTGCGCCGAGATGTTTGGACGGAAGCCAAATTGAACGTTGGAGAGAAAGCCTGTTGTTTCTAGGAACGGCTGCAGGCGATTGAGAATGACATGCTCGAAGAGCTTGCCGACACAGCTTGTTAAGAGATGGGGAGCAAATTTTGAAGGGTGAGGGGTTTGTCCGGTTTGGGTATAAATCGCATGCTGGAATGGGTCCAGGCTGATGGGAGCGTCCTAGCGTGCCAGTGGTTATTAAAGAGCTCGGTGAGTTCCTGGAGGGAGACTTCGTCCAGATTGAGTAGTGCCTTTGGTCGAAGACTGGCGGTTTCCAACTTTCATTTTCCTTTGCTTACGGCGCGGTTCGGCTGTCCACCGAGATATGTAAGACAGGCGTAGATTCCTTTCCTTAAAACCAACTTTAATTTCAATCATTTTCCCTCCCTTACGGACGCTGTTCGGGTGTCCCCCGAGATATGTGTGAGAGGCGTAATTCTCTTTCCTCAAAACCAATTTTCATTTCATTTTTCTTCCCTTGCGGGCGTGGTTCGGGTGTCGGTCTCCACGGCAGGCGTCGCGTCGATCACACCTAAGGTTTCCCTGAGCGCATCATAGCTAGTGCACCAGATTTGTATACAGAACCCACTGTCACGACCTGCGCATGCGATGCCGGCGGAAGCTTGCCCGCTTGACGGTAGGTCAAAGTCAAGGTCAAAGGTTAAAGATTAAGGCTCAAATATCAAGGGTCTAGGTCGCAGGTCAAGGGTCAAAGTCGATACAGTTGAACAACGGCTGGTGTCGCTGCTGTAGCTGACATCATGTGTCAAACCTGACTACCACCAGTTATGCTCGTGGTTTGACCTCTACCTACTTTCAAAGTAAAACTTGCGGCCACCGTGATCTCTAGCTACATTCAAGGTCAGACTTGCGGCCCCGCTGATGGTTCGAAAAGCTGGCGTAGTGAATGTTTTCGCTTCAAAAAATTGCTGGCAATTTAGCATTGCTAAGCACTAAATATTGTGCGCAAACAGTTCTTGCAGGTTGACACCATAGCAAGTACCTGAAAGCGCGATTGAGGTATTCAATTCACTAACCCAAGGAGCCATTTATCGTCTTTTCCTCAAAATCATTGGTCTACAACGTTGTCAACGCCAACGGCAGTGAACCCAAAGAACGCCAGCGACCTATTGCCCGCATTGCCACGTTTCTGCCAAAACGCTAACGCAAACGCAAGCAGCGCACCTCCCTTTGTCACTACAGCCACGGAGCTCAAAGCACGATTGAGGTGTCCACTGACCCAGGGAGACAGTTATGCGCGTTTCCTTTCCTTTCGTGACTTTTGCGCACATATGGAAGTTGAGGGACAACGATGTGCAGTGAACAGCGCGAGAGTGTTGCGCAGTTTAACACGAGGCGTGATCGGTTGCGGCGATAGCATACGAAGGGGCCTTGATAAGATCTAGCACCCGTAGGTTTGTGGATGAGCAATCATCTCGTCGGGCCCTGAGTGATGACAGACTGCTCTAGCTAAAGAAATGCTGGAAATTCAGTATGGTGGTTGCACATACAGCGATGGTACTGGTATTATTGAGGCTTTCTTTGACTATTATCGGAAGCTGTTTGGTGGTTGGAAAAAATGTGAGATCAGATTACAGTCGCATATTCGAAGCATTGCACCAACTTGACGGTGAGCAGCGTGCTGTAGTGGAGGGGCCTATCACTTTGTACCAAATTAAATCTGCCATTTCTGACCTGATGGCTCAGAAATCTCCTGGGCCAGATGGCATTACTAGCGGGTTCTATAAAGCATTTTCCACTTGCGTAGCGCTTGTCTTGATGAAGGTTTTCCAGGCTTCTCAGGTTCAGGCTTCTCAGGTTGCAGGTTGTCCACTGTGCGAGGAAGAAAGTGCAGGTGATGCACAGAATATTTCCTGCATTCCTATGGCGTTCCCAATTGGAACCCATGCTTCGCGATAATCTATTTTTATCTCTAGATGTCACAAAATTCGGCGCATGTTAGAAAGGGCGCAGCGCGTAAGAAATGGCGCCCGCGCGCTGTAAAATAAAACAAAAAAAAACTGTGGGGAAGGAACCAAGGAGAATGCGTAACTTTGCGTGCGTTTCTGCCCTTTCCACTCAGCTCGCTGGCGCGGCGCCAAAGGAGGCATGGCCGCGCGCGGCGTCGATTTATCTAGAATGTCCGAGTAGTTTCTACTCATCGTCGATGGAGAGGGCGTAACCTTGTCCGTGCTGAAGTGATAACCTCTCCCCTTCGCTCTTGCGCCGATGTCTTCGCGTCGCGAGAATGACCCAGATTTTTCTGGAAGGCGGTTTCCGGGCTCGACCAATGGGGTCGTGCGCCCGGCGCGAGAAGGAGAAGGAGTTTGCGCAGTTGATACTGCTGTATGTGCGCGCCTGCCTTGGCGCGAAGAACAAAAGAGGCGCGGTGTGCGCCTATAAATGAGGGGCTTAATTAACCGCTGTCTGTTAGTCCGAGCCGCCGTTTAAGCTTCAGAGAAGCGAGTCCGCTCGACTCCCGGGAGGGCAGCACTCGACCAGCCACGGACCAGCGAGGCAACGTGTGCCAGTCTGCGGATCGGCCCCGTCGTGCTCCTCAGGTCGTCGGACTGTCGCAGTGCCCGTGAACAAGTGTTTTGTTTATTTGTCTCCCTCTGTGTTAGTTCAGTTTATGTGCAAAGATTCTGTTGTATTGTGATCTCTCTCAAGTGTTACTTTGCACGAGTTGCATTGTATTTGTAAATCACTTTGTATGCGCTCGTACGAGTAATTGTGAAATCCTCTGTATCGTCTCTTTGCTGTATAAACTTTGTTTTGTTTTGTGAACCGTTGGCTCTGACCCATTCTCTGGCTTGCGACCGGCGAAAGCTGGGCACCAAACGACCAACCCTCTTGTCACTTGGTAGCTGGTCTCCGGCTGAGCTTGCCACGCTGAGTCGAGGGCATCTTTGTGACCGAGACCGCTACCCCCACACACTCTAAGGGCGTCTGGGAGCGCACGAAAAAGTGCGCGAAGTGGTGACACTAGAGTCTGGTGGAATCGGCCTTGTTCACTTACTTGTGCATCAGCTTGTTTCGCGTTTTTTTTTTCAAATCGTCAAAAACCAACGATATATGAGACAGATACTGCTCCATTTCCTTTCCCCCAAAACCAATTATTATTATTATTATTATCAAACCACCATTTTTAGTAGCTTTGCTTATTAGGCGTATCAGTGCTCATTTGCCTTTCCTCTTCGCACCGACTGGACACACTTGTGAGGGGCCTTTATGGGGAATCCTTAAGGAAGTTGCTGACACTTTCAATTTCCTCACTGTGCGCTTTTCTTTAGACTAACTGTATAGCCTCTCCAGAAGACAGATGACTCAAGCACATACAGAGTATTTGTTTCCTTTACCGTTGTATCGGCAACCTTTTCTGGAGTTCCTTGACACCAGTGTTTTAAAACGTGTTAGGCGAATGTGTATTTAAACATTCTTTTTTAAGCTGCACACGTCTGCGCTGCCTGCGAAGGCATGGCTTCATGCTAAGGGGTTGTTTGCGCCATGATCGGTGAACTGCCGCCTGTGCAGTACACCAGAGACAATTGACCATTGTTTTGTGCTGTGCCTTGATGCTGTGTTCTTCTGGGATATCTTACAACGAACAATTAAGAAGGGCATTGACATCACACCCTACAGCATCCGTTTTTCGCCTGTGGAGAAAAACTGTGTTTTGTCACATGTTCTATTTGTCCTGCTGGGACTATATTTAGTCTCTGGGAGAGCCGCATGATGGACCGCCTCGCCGAATCACCACGGTCGTCGAAATCTTTGTTTCGTGAACAATGCGCTTTGGTGCGGGGAGTATATGCTGTCCTGCAAGAGCCGCCTGGCTGGCTCCCCTATCTGGATGCGTGTTTGTGCCTCCAAGACTTTTGATGTTTTCGAAGAGGTATGGTGACCTGGTGTTTTGTGGCGTAAGCGATCTTAGACTTTTCTTTTCGGCACTATTTCCATGCAATAAAGAAAAAAATGCGGCGATAGCATAGTGCTCTCATTCAGTGGCCATCGAAGCTGATCTGTTCGCGCCGCTGCGTATTCGAAACCCAGTCGCGACAATGTTTATTATATTTTTGCAGGCATCTGAGAGGCTTCAGAGGCGTTAGACAGACGTCGCCTTTTTTTTAAGGATTGCTACAGTCGGATAAAACTCAAGAACGAAGCGGCAAAGGCCCCACAAAGGAACGCCTCTACCCAATGGCGTCCACTGATTCTCCTCTATGATCGATTCTCCTCCTCTACCTCTTGATCGATCCTCTTGGTCCTGCTAGCGTGAAATTGCAGGGGGTGGCAGATGAAAGGGGACGGAAGGACGGACGCGTACGTACGGGCGGATTTATTTAAGCAGTCCTTCAAATGTGATGGTATTTCTTATAAATTCATCTTTCTTTAAAAATAATGTTTAATCGTGAACTCGAAACCCTCCGCCGCCGCCCTGTTTTTGAGCCACTAATCTTCTCGTCGCTTTTTGCTAACTTCTACCGCAGATTCATTCCGATGACTTTGTTATATCAAACCCGAAGGCCTCAGGGAGACTGAATGTGCCTGCATCGGCATTCGTATGGATACCGCCATTATATAGTATATGTTCAGTTGTTTCTACAGATTTACCACACACTGCACATATGTGTCACCTTCTTGGATAAATTTCTTTTTGTAGATTCGCGTTCTAAGACACCCTAATCTAGCTTCAAAAAGTAGAGCGCTGCTTCTTGGATTATCATAAAACGATTCCTTCCTAATTGGCCTTTTCCAATTTCTATATAGTTCTAGCCTGCTTCTTCCTCATTTAATTAATCCAATTCTTACCAGCTGCGTTTTTTACCTGTCGTTCTTTACATGACCCCAGACAATCAGGGGTGCCCTTAGAGGGAGGAGCTGCATCTGAGGGCGCCCCATGCAACTTACAAGAGTATTCTAGAGCACTATACTATAATAACTATACGCATTCCAAACTTAGGGAAACTTTTGCGAATGATCGTTTCCATAGCTGAATGTTGAATATATCCCACGTTACACCAGAATAACTACAGCCTCAAGAATATGAGGAATCAACCAATGATCCAAACGAACAGCAAAATTTGCAATGTTTACTGCAGAACCGTGGGTGTATGTCGAAACATACCATTTTCAAATCCGCGGTCTCTTTTGCACGCTAATGGCGCCGCTTCTAAATAGCTTCGACATCTCCCAGGTAGCGCAACGTGTTCAAAAACACAAGGGCCACTTGAGGAACGATCCGCCAGTGGTGCCCATCAATCCCCCGTGACCTATGGTCAACAGATGTGGTAGAGTGAACTCTAAATGTGGTCAGAAAAGACGAATTTATGTCCCCGGACTGAAGCGCACGTAGCAAGCATATGTATGCTGTTCCAGTATACTTTCGTTGGCCCTTGTAACACGCACAATGCGGTTAGTCTACGACAATCGAAACCGAAACATAACTTTAAAACCTTTTAAAATTTTTGTTCAAAGTGTTTAATACATAAAAGCATCTTTTATTACAAAGAAGAACAAATACATTAGCTAACATAATTGTTTTAAAGGTTAAAAAAATAGAAAAATGTGGCTTTGCTTTTTTGAGCAATCCGCAATCAATCCTCAGCCAGCCGAATCCATACGATGGTGGAAAGATGACGCTTGCGTTGACATTTACTTAAACCATCTGTATTTTCCAAGCGCTGACTTGCTTTCGTGGCACGCGTGAACCGCAGGAATGGGCGCCGACAAATACAGCATCTTACTGCCGACGTACAACGAGAGAGAAAACCTACCTATCGTGGTTTGGCTCATCGACCACTACATGTCTCAGAGGTGGGCTGTCCCGCGGCTTTGACACGTTTGCACCCGTTGGTCCCGCTCGCGTTGCTGAAAATACACCCGTAACATTTCGCTGCTTGTGCCTACCCAGCAGAAAGAGTCTAACTTCCAGTTATGCTGCATTGGCAGAGCAAGTTGTGCTGTTTACTTCATCTCATCAAATCTCGTTGCCTGTTTTGAAACTTACTGATCGACTTGCAGCCTTCGTTTTCTCGGGTTACCAGGAATGTTTACACAACTCAGTAGGTACTGATCGTATCACCATATTTTGCCAGGAGAAGGTCGCGTATCGCCTCCCATTCTTCGTCGTTTGCAGTTGCTGCTTGTTTTTCAGGCAGACTTCGCAATTTTGAAACGTTTTGTTAATCTCAGGCTATCACAGTTATCAGAAAGAAATTCGCGTCAAACTCTACCAAAAGGAAAAGCGCATTCCTCGAAACAATGTTATTTGAAACATACCGTGCAGATGCCGCACAGAAAACGCGAGCAACAAAGCAGTTGCTGCCAATAACTTTCGGTCGTCAGGCAGGTCTCTCCAGAAAATTTGCGCACATGCTACGGTCGTAGCATCCCAGTTTGGGATGCACTGACCACCTGCTGTGTTTGGATCTATTTTGTACGCTGGGAGGAGGTGTTTTAATATTATTGGATGTCTCTTAACATCACCGACGCTGAAGACAATGCATACACGGGCTCGCATTGGCATGCTGGATGATGTATTTTGCAGTTTTTAGTGATTATTAATCATTCTTGAATTCATTAAGCAGCTAAGTACAAAGAGGCAGGGTTGTTAGATCTTCAAATTTGCGACTATTTGTTGCTTTCGCTTTATTCCAGTGGCTATGACTTCGAAATTATTGTAATCGATGACGGAAGCCCCGACAACACACTTGAAGCAGCTCAGCAGCTCCAGAAGATTTATGGAAGCGACAAGATTGTGAGTCCTGTCCATATATATCATACACATGCTCATTTTTCTTGTGTACGGGACCAAAGTAGAGTGATGGTGTTCATAACTTGCCTGCCGCAAAACGAAAGGAGGGACCGGTTTGACGAGTGGCACTTTTGGCTGTGCCGGTAACACTGATGTAGAGTAGTTCAAATTAAATTCCTCTTTCAGAGCAACTTTGTCTGACTGCATGGCAGCATTGCCGTTTTGCAAAGGTTCTAAGATGCATGAAAAAAAGTTATGCCTATTTTCGAAAATGCCCTGTGTCGACAAGAAAACCTTACTTAAAGCAGTCTACCTACTTAATTTACATAAGTATGCATGAAATTTTTTTTCTTACATACTTCAACGTCGTGGTGTCAGTTAAATTGCAAGGAAGCCAGTTTATACATGCTGCGACTACTTTCTGTTTATGTTGGCATTGTGCAAGTGAGAGGTTTGATTCATTGGAGGTATCAGCACTTATGCAAACATTTCATGTCATTGCATCACAGGAGGATTCATAAGTAATCTAGGAAATAATTATAGTGACTGAACAATGGCCGAAGTCCGCTACTGGGGTGTGGAAACAAAACTTTTTTTGTGCTCATCATATGACCTGCTAAGTAATGCAGGCAGTGACTGCACCATATGCAAGTGCACCCAAGCAGGCAAAGTAAAGTTATATAAAATGAAGTGAAGAAAACTAGTGATTATCCATCCTCGGAAAGGAGCAACAGTGTAGGACACACAGTGAGGCAGTAGGAGATGTGGAAGTGCATTCTGCATACAGCCGCTGCCGTTACTGACACCGACGACATTTATGAAGGCGATATCATAGAATGACACACATACAGCTATCACTATGAAATCTTAGGCTGAGGATTAGGAGCATGCTGTGAACTATGGAAAGGAAAATTAAAGGCAACAGAAAGAGGGTAGGTTGCAGAGGAAAAAAAAACAGCCTAGCCAATATCTTTGCTTAGCTTAGCTTTGCTAGTAGAAAATGGACTGTGGCAATGGATGTAATGCACATAACATATAACCTGTTGTCTGTTAGAAAAACAGAATGGATGCCAGGGGAATAGGAACATTGCCTGGGGCAGCAGCAAGGGAGGTGAAAAGATGAGATTGTGAAATATGCGAAGTTAGAGCTGCTGCAGTTCCTGCAGGACATTGGGCAGTCAAAGATCACTGATGCGAAGCAAGCGTAGGCTCTGAAAAAAATGGAATGCACAGGTCACTCTGAGTAGGCACCCTGTTTGGTTATAGAAGGAAAAGTTGGAGAGAGTAAAAAGTAAAATAAAGAATGTATCTGTGAAGGCCACTAGGGGAGGTTGTCCTACAGTGGGCTGAACCTGGTTGATGAGGATGATGACAATGAAATGAAGGGTCTGCACTTATTTTGCTTAACCTATGCTCATATTAATGCTTCAATTTAGGAAACTACGTGAACTGATTGCTTGGTTGGATGTTGAAGGCTTGGAAGACTGTTCACATTCAGTTAATTTGTTCTCACTTGTCTAAGGTACTGAAACCAAGAGAAAAAAAGCTTGGTCTTGGGACAGCATATATCCATGGCTTGAAAAGTGCCACAGGTAACTTCATCATCATTCTGGATGCTGATCTCTCTCATCATGTAAGTGAACAGTTTTTTTTTCTTTTTTTTTACAATTAGCTGTAAATACAATGTTCTCTGTGGTAAATGGCGTCAGTGTCCCGCGCCATTATCGCTGTGTGTTATAACTAAGAACGGTGTGTAGTGTGTTATAGCCAAGAACTGTGTGTGTACCTGCTGCCTCATGAGAGTAGATACAAGAGGGTCACAAAGGTTGCAGAGTGGGTGTTCCCTGTAATATGCCATCTATGGTCACGGGATCTAGCTCATGAGTGCCACCTGGGCCAGCGTGTAGGTGCCTTGTAGGATGCGCCCCTGTCTCTGTAGCGATGTGATACAGACGGGCTGGGCAGAGAGTAGTGAGGAAGGGGGGGGGGGGGGGGTGCAGTAGAGGTGATGCTGTAGAGGTTCTTAGCACCAGGAGACGGCAAAAAGCCTGGAAGTTTCTTTTCATTATCCACCCTTCCCTGCTTGTGGCATATATTTGAGCATAAACCTCTTCAAGAAGTGGGCATCAAATTTTTTTTTTCATTGAAATGGTGCATAATATGCTAGTAAGCATGGATCACCATATGAATTCTGGCTTTTCCTGGGAAGTAATCTAGAACTAACGCTATAAGGCGCCCGTGTGTTGTGCGATGTCAGTGCATGTTAAAGATTTCCAGGTGGTCGAAATTATTCCGGAGCCCTCCACTACAGCACCTATTCTTCCTTTCTTTCACTCCCTCCTTTATCCCTTCCCTTATGGTGTGGTTCAGGTGTGCAAAGATATATGAGACAGATACTGCGCCATTTCCTTTCCCCAAAAAACCAATTATTATTATTATCCTCTGACATAGTTTGTTTTGGTTTCAGCACCCAAACAGGGGATTGATGCAACAGGTTGGTTTGAGATCATTAGAGGAAAACAAGAACTGCATTTATTTATTTATTTATTTATTTATTTATTTATTTATTTATTTATTTATTTATTTATTATACCCATGAACAGCTGTAGCCTTTGTTAAGGTATACAAACAAGCACACACCAATCATAGAAACATGGTAAGCTTGAATGCGTCAATGGAGAAGACAGAAATATCAATTACATAGCCATTATTGCCGTTAGCTAAACTACCAAGCAACATCTGTGTGGATTAGTAAGAGAAACAGTTATTGCCAAGAAAACACTGGTGCCATAGCCGTTTTGTCGGCGCATTAAACAGATTTATTCTGGGATATGAGAGCACTCAGACTGTGCAGACATCTGTAAAAAAAGATTACCTAGATCCAGTTTTTCTCTCCTAGTTGACAAATCTTCGAGGTTGCTCTTTCTGAGCATTCTAGTATAGGCTTTCTCAGTGCCCTCGAGGCAACCAATTTTTATGGCTATGAGGAGAACATAGGTTGCTTAATCCTCAACTCTCTCCTGTTCTGCGAGCACAGCCCAGTGTCCAGTATGGCAGCATCAACCTCTTCTTGAAAAAGGGCTATACTTGTAGTAAAATTGGTGACCAGAGTACTTATCGAACTCTGTGGGAAGAAAACGATGCTGAACATTTTGAGTTCTAACGTTAATAACAGTGCCAACACTGTTCCAAACAATGGATGCAAAAACTAAAACATAATAGCAGTTTGCTGCATGTCATTCTGGCTTCTGGGGGCAGGCTGATTTAAAATCAGGGTTTTGGTCTGGGCTAGTTGATTCATTGCTGTCAACAGGAATAAAGTAGAAAAGGTTCTCGACGTCAAGCGAAAATGCAGTCACAGCCCGTTGCAGTCCTTGGCACAGGTCATCAATTACTTGTAAGGAGCTCGCATACTTAAAATGGGTCAACTCCCACCAAACAGTTCAGGTTGTCACGTAGAAAATGCCGTAGGTGCTCTTGCCAAGTTCCTTTTTCAGAAGCTTAGTTTCTGACTTAGTTTCAATAAAATTGCACACCGGATAGGCATAAACGCACTGTGGTATGCGCAGCATACTGTTAAACCTGTAATCACATCCACTGAAGCCAGGCAAGCGACAGAAGCGCAGCATTAATCCAATGAGTGCCGTCTGTTAACACTGTATTTGCCTTATCATGCACTGCATCGCAGTCACATGTGTATTTTAGGTTAATAGCACACCGCATGTTTAAGCAATGTTTAAATGTCCTATTAAACATGAGAAGTCTCCACGTAGCAGCCAGACGATGGCAAGTAAAGAGTGAGCCATCGCACTGTCGGCAGTGTTGTTTCCCTATATAAGTACCAAGCTGGCTGAGATTACATAACTGTAGCAGATACAGGATATCCGCTTCAATTTCACATTAAGTATTAAAAGAATGAAATAATAACCAACCCAGGCACCGAAGCACGTTTTTCTGCCACAACTAAACCATAAGCCGCTGGCGCGGTCTACTGCTTATGGCTCCTCGATTGGCGGTGGCGCTCCTACCTACTGCTTTTGTTTGCAAACCAAACTTTGGGGGAAGTTTCATGGCCATTAGGAGTATTGCAAGGGCTCTTAGTACATAAGTACTATGTACATACCGTAGAAGTCTCTTTGCATGTAAATTGTGAAGCGGTCTAGTACACATTCAATTGATCTGAAGCTGAAGCATAGCTGGAACCAGAGGTGAGAGTGTTCATGGGTGGTAGACACTCACAGTTAGCATATTTTTTAGCACTTGCCACAAGGTTATTACAGAATTCGCATATTCCTCTATGTGCCCATTGAAACGGTGAAGTTACTGGAATTAGTGAACAAGCTTCTTTCTTATTGATCATCTGTGTACTTGGGTCCTTGAAAGGAATTCATTTTCAGCATTGAAATTTGGCTTGCCAGCATGAAATCTTTATTGAATAATGGTTTCATTGCTACATCCAACATGCATGTTGACATGCGTGAGTAAACCTGCTATTCAGTAGAGAATATAGCATTCGGAAGTCCTTCAGAATGAGTGGAAACAGTTTGGAGCAAAAAGCAGTTTTCCCCAAGTAACTTCTGCTATTTCCTTTTTTATTGTTGTTTTCAAATAACCTTTCTCGTTAGCTAGTGGACTAGGTTACCAAGAGGTCCATCCATTGGGTTCTCACTTTTAGTCAGACCACTGCTACAATGTTTGGCTTGAACATTGCGCTAATGTTATTGCTGTCTTTAATGTTGACAGACTTTTATCGGACCAGATACTAGTTTTTGTTGAGGTTGAGCATTTCAGAGATATCAGGGGAAAAAAATGTGACAAGTTTGGCTTATTTATCACTCATAAAAGCTTTTAGATTGAAAGGAAAGTCCACTGAAAGGACATTGCTTACAGTAAAATGTCATTGTCTTATTATGATATTTATCAGTTTATCACTCGTTGGATGAAATATGTTTGTATAAACATGTCATTACTATGTTTCCACTGTAATAGGTGTGCTGCTTTCGATGATCTGTCTGTGCTTTTAGTTCAGTATGCAGTCCCACTTACTTCATAACTGGAGGACACCCTTATCAAAACATCTTATCATCTTATCTTTGTAATTGCAGAAAAGCTTGTTATGTGGCTTGTTCATTAATCACCTGCCTTGAAACAAGCAAATTCAGGCCTGAGCCTACTCATTTGGGAGTATCAGCCCGAATATTGAGTCCAGATTAGTAAATTATTTTTGTCAGACATACAGATTTCATGAAAAATGGGGCTCTGATGTGAGAAAGAGTGACATAAACGTGAAAAAATGAAAATTGGTTGTTGGAGAAAGGAAATGGCGCAGTATCTGTCTCACATCTCTGCGGACACCTGAACCTGCCCTGCTGTAAGGGAAGGGATGAAGGAGGGACTGAGAGAAGAAACGTAGTGGAGGGCTCTGGAATAATTTCGACCAACTGGTGATGTTTAACATGCATGGACACCCTACAGCACATGGGCGCCTTTGTGTTTCGCCTCCATCAAAACGCGGCCGCCGCGGCCCGGTTCAAACCTGGGTACTCCGGATCAGTAGCCGAGCACCCTAACCACTGAGCCACCGCGGCGTAAATGTGATCACCAGGTGTGTTTTTGTATTACTGCTGATTACAACAATGCCACAAGCAAACTTATTTCCTGCTTCTCTTAAGTTGCTTTTAGTAAATATCAAAGTCTGACAACTTGATAAAACAACGTGCTCTGAGGCTTGGAGTAGCCTATTTGGAGTAACCTAGAAGCAGTATGTTTTTGTGACACTGACACCGAAATCTATGTTGAAGGTAGTAAAGTGCAATGGCTAGGTGTTTACATATTGTAGCATTGTGCTTAATCTGTTATGCTGGGGCTCTACCGCAAAGAAAAGTAATCAATACCTTCTGTAAAAATGGACACTGTGTGTGCTAATTCCCTTTTGATGCTTTCTTTTCCAGCCCAAGTTCATTCCAAAGTTTATCGAGTAAGTGTAGCTCTTTTTATTTATCTATCTATTTGTACCTTCTCTTGTGCAATTTTACTCTCAGCTTTAGCATTGGTATAGTCAGGCTGCCTTATTCAACTTTGCTGTTGGTGGATAAAAATAAGGTACTTTAATTGGCACCCCACAAGAGAGAAATGGACATTACAACAAGAATGGGATTGAGTGCACTTGGCTAGTAGTATTGTAAAATTATCAAATGCAGCTTACGAATATCTCTCAAACAAAAAGTAAAGAATGTAAACAATGTACCTTACCAGTTTTTACCTTTTTCTAAAACTTCGGTGCTGATAGAAAGGCTTGAAATGGCACTTAAAGTGGATATTAGTAAAATTAAAAGACTAGAAAGAAAGCAGCTTGGTTTGAGGAACAAATGTGAATTGATCACAATTTGGCTGAAATTAAGAAACGGAAATGGACCTGGGTAGGACATGCAATTGCAGAACTGACAACTGGTAGACTGTCAAGAAAGTGAAAGTCAACGGGGGAAGCCTTTGTCCTACAGTGGACGCAACTTGGCTTTCACTAATGGCGTAAAATATGTTCTTCAGACGTTAACTTGCACATACTGTGCTTTAACTGGATAAATATAGGGAAGTTGCCTTTGCTGTAGAGCAGAATTTTGCAGCAACAGAAGCCCTTAGTTCCACAGTTGGGGGTTGAATCTCGAAAAATGCAGCAAATGCTTAAGTTTCTTTTTTATTAATTGGAGGGCTTGCCTTGCGGGATTAGACGGGGCCGTCAAAAAATTGGAGGAGACACTAAAGCTCCCCCTTAAGGGTATGACGCGATAGCATTAATCGGTTAACGCCCTTGTACGTGGAATTGGTCACTCTCTACATTCGTAGATCCCTGGGAGTCCTCGTACCACAGCTGGTGCTGTAGTGGAGTGGTAAAGCAAAGCACCACTGCCCTGCAATGGCAGGCGCTACCACTGTTAAGGCTTGTGCGACCCAGGTTGCGGTTCCCGAGCAACCTCTCGTGACCAATTATTACTTCAACTGCCACCCGGGTGGCCATCAGGGTGGCTCAGGTGGCCACCGTACCTGAGCCCATTTTTCACTCAACGCTGTTACAGGTTCTGATTTTCTGCAGAACAGCAGCCTTAATGCTATCATGTTAATATACTGCACAAGTTTGTGGAGGCTATTTTCATCCAGAAATCCAAGCCGGCTTTGGCTCTTTGTGTTGTCCATCAGCCACAGGGCGAAGTCTTCATCCCTAGTAGCTGTTAGTTTAACTTCCTGTAGTTGTCTTGTTCTTGAAGCCTGCGTTCAGATGCAGGTCCATGGCAGGGGGTGAACGTCTGCGTCAGCAGTGGGTGTGGAATGCACACAGTGTTAGTCTGCTGCTAATTTGGGGTCTGTACCTTTCCTTACAATGACTCAAAATCTCGAAAGCTATCTGGTCAATGAAAATTTTTCTTCAAGGTAAATACTAATCAAAATATCTCGCTTGAGGTTGTACTATGAAACTGGTTGCTAAGCAGCATGAATCTGTAATCTTAAGATTAATTTAGTGGATTTTTTCTTTTAAACATTCTTAGTTCTCCAGGAAATGCCACTGTGGGCGACCATCTTTCTGGCGAAATTCTGATAAGCTGCATGCATTCAGTTAAATTGTTAGTTCGGCCTTTGAGTATGATCAAGAAATATCTGTGCAGCAAAGTAAGGCCTCAGAAGCATCTCCAAGAGCATGAAGCAGCACCTTTTGACCTGCATGTGTTGGGGTGTTACATGCCAGCGGTTGCAATTTTAATGGAAACATGCATAAACTCTTCCTTCTTCCTGAACGGCCTACTTGTGCTCATACATTGTGCCAAGGCGGCAGGTACAAGGAGTTTTGTATGATGCCATTATTAGCTTCTTTACTTGCCTATTTTATCTAAAGTATATAAATGTGATCCAAAATCAGGATGCCTGATTAGTAGCTATATCCAGCATTGCCATAATTTTTTTAATTCAGACTTTTGCCTGTTTTTTTTCTTTTGTGTGGCAAGTTTTACCCTTCCTGTTTTTTTCAGAAAATTGCTACCCTTATTGCTGCCCTTGTAAAAGAGGGCTGCGCAAGGTAGAGATCGGCTTTGTTTTGTAAGAGGGTGGATGCTGTGAGAGTTTGAACTTAGCGCTTCCCTAACGAGTGTTCAACATATGTTTCAGTGCCATGGTATGAAGCTGCATTCATGTGGTTGATTGTTAAGAGTTCTAGTTTTCTTAAAGCGAGTAAAATAAGGAGGGTAATAGCTCTTGTTCTCTTCGTGATAGTAGTGGCATACACTTAGAAATAAAAGGGATTACCCAGTGACCTTCAAAAGTGTTGCCAAATTCAGTGCTGGCTGGTCACTTTACCCCACCTCACTGTGATGTTACTGATGTAAGGTGCGACTGAGTGGCAGCACTGACAGAGCTGGTCCATGCCAGATCAGGATTAGGGGCACATTATAGCAGGAGCTGTTGTGCTAGATCAAGCGATCGTGAGGTGCCATATGATGAGACTAGCCACAACAACAGGTGTTGTCTTGGGGCTGGATCAAATGATCATGTGAGATTTGGCTGATGGTTAGCGTTTTAGAATACTAGTTACCCACTTGTGTAAACAGCAAACTCACAGCTTTTTCTTTTAAATGTGCTATACCTAGCTGTGATTTCTTTCATTTCAAGCAAATTTAACATCGTTATTATCGCAATAGAATGCTTTTTCGTGCCAGCTAGTGAATGCACTAAATATATTATTTCTCAAAACAGGGAGCTTTGCAATGTCTCAGCCATTTTCATGCAGACAGATCTTGCTATCAGTGATAACACTTTTTTTTTCTGAATTTATAACATGATTTGCATTTTGAAAACAGAAGTTGATTGCACAATTCCTTTGGTGTTTATTGCCAAATGTACTAGAGCATTTTTACGCAATAGTTTCCAGCTATTGTGACACTACAAAATTTTGTACACGCCATCGAAAATAACTATCCTTGTATGGTTTTAAAAAACTAATGAATTAGCTTAATTGAAGTTTTGATACAGATTATGCAGATTGAAAAACTGTTTTCTTTTATTGAAATAATAAGCAGCGCCTGTTAGAGTTAAAAGGTCAGTGTACTCCTGCTCTGTCCTTGCATGCACAAACGCAAAGCATTTTGAAACCAGCCACCATTTCTTCTATGGATAGTACAGTACTGAAGGCAATCTTCTCCTACAAACAAGGGAGCCCCTGCTCTGCCCCTGCACGGATGCCAAACACCATAAAACCATCCATCGTTCCTTGTACATCTAGCACCGTAAAATCAAAATTCAGCCCTTGAAGTTGCTAATAACTCGTTTCTAGATGATTGGGGGCCATATTTTGGTAATGATTCTTTTCTTCTCCTACCATTGGTAGTTGCAGCTGTTGCTGTCATGACTGACAATGTGAGCAGGGTAAATCACTGGCTCCACTATTGACATTGTGGCTAGCCAATAGCAGAGGAAACATAAGAATGAATTTACTTAAGAAATGTTGTAAATTATGGCCCCTGGTTTCCTGGCTGCTCTCTGAAAGCTGCCCCCTGTAGCAGTACGTTGTGGCAGAGTTGCAAGGTGTCATTACCAATTTTGTGGCTCTGATTTGTTTTGTAGAAAACAGAAAGAGGGCAACTATGACGTGGTCTCAGGCACAAGGTATGTCGGTGATGGCGGAGTCTATGGATGGGACATCAAGAGGAAACTCATAAGGTGACCCTTTTTCTAAATCTTTTGTGAAATGCTGATGAGATCTGCTTGCAGTGTTCTCTTCTGGCATGTGGAGCATCAAAATGGGATTCTGAAGACCTTACAGGACCTTGATGCCAGTGCTCCTTGAACTAGAATATCATTTTTAGCATTGTTTTATTTAAACTCAGCACAGGCTGTAAGCTGCCATAAATTAAACTGCTTCCTGTTTTGTAAGACATACAGACGTGTGTGAGTGCCATGGGTGTGAGATACATTCGCGATCATAGCATAGTTTAGTTTATGGGGATTTAAGATCCCAAAGGCAGAAACTTGGGCTAGTTGGATATTTTTTGAACTCATATTTTCTAGCGCTTGGTGAACACAAGGGACAAGAACACAAATACACAGGACGTACGCTAGTCTTCAACTGTCGTTTATTCGAAAAAACATTCAATATAAGACATCTCAATTGCTGATATTCACACACGCGCAGTAGCAACGCCACGTTTCAAGACCAACAATTCTTTTTTTGATAGATAAACAGATGGGGTGCTGACACATTTTGAACCTTCTTTATCAATGCATATAGTTTCGAAAATTTCCTGTTCCGATTGTGTTTTTAGTGTTCCTAGAATGCTTGTTTCATGCAAGATTGGTGTGCAGGGTACAGGGTCAGGGTTGCCAGGGTACCGTTCGATGAGACAGCGTTTGCAGTGAACTGCGAGATCCCCCCACGGCCGATATGGATTCTGCTGCCAAGCGGTGCTCTCTCAGCCTTTCATTAACGCATCTTCCTGATTGCCCAATATAAGCCTTGCCACAAGTGAGCGGGATTTTATAGACAACACCGATTTTACATGGTACGAACTTCCTTTGGTGGTTCGTAGTGCACATTGGCTTCCTTGCCTCGCCGTTCACGAGTGGGCACTAGTGCACTAGTTTCTTCGGGGCAGTCAAAACAAGATCGACGCCACACTTTTTCGCCACCTTTTTTAGACGGTGTGACATGTTGTGAACATACGGCATAGCCACAAGCTGAGTCCGCCGCTGGGGATCGGTACGGTTTTCTTGCCTCCCAGTTCTCAATTGCTTCAGCAGATTTTCCGCAACAGATGTCAGAGTTTCCTGTGGAAACCCGGCATTCTCTAGGCGAAGTTTTTGCAGTCTCACACTTTCTGTGATGCAATGCTCGCACGACTTATTTATTTGCCATGAATGCCTTCCGCGCTGCTCTCAATAAGTCTTGTGCTTACTTGTGCTTTCGTATGCCTCGTATTTCGTTCAATGCACCGCAGCAATCCGTGTTTAACGCAGGACAGCATTTTTAACGCCTAATAGGAAACAATGCAGGCCGAACACTCCACAATGGCAGACCTCTCAGAACATGTCGTGCATCACACACAGCGCTCCACAACCCAGCTGCTTCTTTTCCTCTGGCTGTTGGTGCATGCGTAGACAACACAGTAGTGCCCAGATGACCTCTTGTACTTCCAAAAGGTTGACACGAACATGTTTAAGCACTCTTGGGTTACTACAACGCTTGCTTGTTGTGCATAGCACAAAGGCACTTTGTAACGTTTTGGCAGCTCGGCTGAAGATGGCGCCGGATGCCTGGGTTTGAGAGTATGCGCGAACCGGCCCTGGTGCAAGAGTATCATATTCTGGTCTGTAAAGTAAACTTTTACAGTTACTGCGCAGAAAAGCAGTGTCCTACATGTAGGACGCTGGCATATGTGGGTTAAAGCAGGACGTGAGGCGAGTCCATTTCCCAAAGCATTGATGCACTTGCTAACTTGAGGAGACACGCAGGAAGAAGTGCACCTCTAATTCGCCGTTCATTACTCGGATAGCGGCAGCTGTGGTCACCTTTCAACGCGATAGTGCGTTCAAAGTAGGCATGCTCTTCGTCGGCTGTCTATAGTGCTCTGCAACTTGGGACTCCTTTTATTATAAAGGGCTTGATTTTCATAACGGAGTGTGCTCTACAAAATAATGCTGGACAGGGGGCTGAGATTTTTATAATTCATGATCAGTAAACGAAAAAAAATTCAGTGCTTTGCTTAGCTCAGAACTCCATCTATATCAGAATATTGATCTTGTTTTTACGACTTCAAGTTACCGAGGGCTAAGCTCACCAACAGGTGTGGCTGTAGTGGAGTAGAAAGCAGGGTGTCTTGATGCATATGGTGTTTTCACATATTGTTAACCAGATGAAAGTAAACAGCCACTTTTGCTGCTAATAAGCCTATGTAATAAGCTATAAACTTCATTTTTATACTCATAGTCACTTAGTGACAACATAAACACAGGAAGAAGTCTGTGAGTAATGAGAATACGAAACGCTGCTTTCATCTCCAATGCTTGTCTGTTGTAAACAGGTTTTACTGCACTGTTTTCTGCTAATGGATATAACTGGTAACCTACCATCCCACATTACAAAGCACAGTGGCGTCACCTGTCACTGAGAGGGTGTCTCGTGTTTGCTGAAAGAAAGAAGAAAAGCATGGATGGCATTCTGCCTTCTTAATAACAAAGGACACCTTAACCATTAAGCTGCAAAATACTTTGCTTTGGGCCTGGTGTCACTGTCAAGCATGCACCATCCTTTTTATTTTGGCGAGAGAGAATGACTATTTTTTCAAGGTCTGGCCCGATCTCCTAAGGAAAGAAGATTACCACCCTTTGCCGAGCAAGTCGCAGACATATTGCGCAAGGAGTGGCAGTAGGCATGATTTGGTCCCCAGTGGTAGCGCAAACCAGCTCTCCCAGCTGGCCTTGCGGGTAGGCGTCACCAGTGTGTGTGTGCCTCGGTATGTCAGATGACGCAGCCCTCCTCAAGTGTCATGTGTTTAGGGTGGGCAGGGGAATGCTCATCGGTTATGTCTTAGTTTTTTGAGTGCTTGCATGTGCTCTTTGTGAAGTTGTTTCCAATGCCACCATGGGTCGTAGTCCTCTGGCCAAAGTGAGGGAAGTCCTGGATTTATACCAGCAAGTGAAAACATACACGTAACACCCAGAGCTCCTCAGTCACGTTAGTTGCAGAACTCCAGCCCAGAATATAGAGAATATCCTATGGCTAGCTTTGGAAGGTCAAGAGATGCCTATGAGGTATGACACTAGCTGTCATTAGTGCCTTGCAACTCCTTTTTTCCCCGTCCGCGTTCTGAGCAACCCTGTTTGGTCGACTGCTGCACATGGTAGAGCAGTCCGTTGACCTATAAATTTTGAACTATTTGGTTTCCAATTGAGCTTGGGAAAATTTTGTGACTGGTAATGCTCCAAGCCACATAGCCAAATTTGACGTCACGATTAAGCCCACTAGAAAATTCCTCCTCTCTTCAGGATTTTAATAACAGATGAGCCAGCAGTTTAGGAAGGATTAGTTAGGAATGTATGCAGTGTTTACGGATGTAATATTTGGGATTAAATATCTCGGTTACTAAGGCAAGCAGCAGCTAGTGAGTGTAATTATCTGAACACAAAAAAGGTGGAGGAATCTTTTTGGCTTGGTTTTGTGGGGTTTAGAGTCCCAAAGCGACTTGGATTGTGAGCGATGCCATTGTGCAGGGCACTGGATAATTTTGAGCACCTGGGGTTGTCTAACGTGAACTGACATCACATAGTACATGAGCTAGCACCTCACCCCCGTAAAAATCCGGCAGCCTGGATCGAACCCGCCTTTTTCGGGTCAGTTGCCGAGCACTGTAACCAAACCACTGGACCAGTGCAGCGCCAGTGTAGGCAACTTTCACACATTGTTACAGATCAGTGAATCTTTGTACTAGTGCAGCAAGGGGAACCCTGTTGTGCTACTACTTTTGGCCGCGCTGGCACTCTGTGTAATCTTTCATTCTTAACGAGCAGTGATTAAGCTTGAAAGGCTGGGGTTTGTGATTTGCACAAGTATGCTTGAACTTGTATGGAAGGGAGGGAAAGCAAGAGGAATAAAATAAATGTGGATTGCTTGTGCTGGCTGCTGAGTTAACTGTGGCTGCTTGAGTGATTTATTTTTTGCTTGTTTTCTCATCCCCAGCCGGGCAGCCAATTTCCTGACGCAGCTCCTTCTGAGGCCAGGTGCATCCGACTTGACTGGAAGCTTTCGGTGAGGCTGCGAACAAACTTATCTACATTGCTTTTTGAAGAGACTTCATGTGATTACCGTAAAAACCGGAATATAGGTCAAACTTTTTTTTAAAAAAACCATGGTGAAAAGTCGACCCCCGTCTTATATACCGGTCATTGGCGGAAAAACTACGAAAGTCTTGAAACAATGGGTGGCAGAACTCAACAGCGTCCCTCCATCGCCATCGCCATCAGCAGCAGTACCGCCATTTTGCATTTCCCTAGTTGCAAAGCTGTTTCGGTTAGAGGCTGGTTTTTCGCATTTTGTTTCAAAATGAGTGGAAGCCGATGGCAATTCACAGTCGCGCCGTCGCCTTCAAGAAAAATTCGATTGAGTATGCGGAAGCTCACGGCAACCTGGCAGCACAGCACGAATTTGGAGTATCCGAAAAGAGCATTTGGTACTGGCAGAGGCAGAAGTTGCGTATCACAACTTGCAGCAACCAGAAGAAAACATCATTTCGTGGGCGGACTGCAGTGTATCCAGAATTGGAAGGAAAGGTTGCGCTGCGTGCAAGATCACTGCCTGTGACTGCTGAATGCATTTGCGTGAAAGCGGTAGAGGTCACGCGTGCCTCTAGACTCACGAGAGCGCAATTCAAGGGCTCGCTATCCTGGGTGCGGCGATTCATGAAGAGGAAGGGCTTTGCTCTGCGGCGCTGTACTTCTTTAAGCCAGAAACAAACACGCAGGTCAATGGGCACGCAATACTGTTAAAAAATTGGCCGGGTGTACATACGAGGAGCATTTAAATGAAAACAAATACTGTCACCATTGTGCAACCTGTTGAGTCGCATTTCTTTGAAGGTAAGGGTGTCTTCCGGTACTTTCTCCATTGAAAAAGATTTTTTTCATTTTTAGAATTGGTTAGTTGGGGGGTCGACCTATATTCAAGTCCAACCTATAGTCCGGTTTTTACGGTATTTGTTTGCCTCACATCAGCTTTTTCTGTTGTCCTTGCTTGCGTCTCAACTTTTTCTGAGGTGGACCTGACTATGTGTTTTCGTACTGACCCTGGTTTACCATTTTTACTTCATTCTCTTGGCAGTTTCCGAGAACTAAGAAATGTAGAGGGAAAAAAAGACTGGTCATTGTTTTAGCTCATTCGAGCTCATTTGAATAGGGGTTTTCATTTTTTGTTTGTTTGTGTAAGTGCTCAAGGATTAGGGACCGAGTATTGAAGTAGGGACACAGAAACTTAGTACTAATGCAAAACTGCTCGAAAGCATGGTTCTCCTTGGAGTTTGCCATGCTTGGTAAATAATCGGCGCAATTGAATTTTTCCTCCAATGTAGTTTACGTTTCAGTTTCAGCCAGTGGAACAGAGACCATGACATCACAGCAAGGTAAAGGTGGTGTGAAGCACACAAAAATTATGGGATAATAGTTGCTCATTCATAAGTTGTCATTCCGGCTCTTGTGGGCAGCTGGCATAAGAGGAGGAAAGCCGGTGTTATGCAGCAGTTATTGTGCATCGCATGTGAGCACAACTCTGATAACAGAAGAAATTCAGTTATAAATTTTTCGCTAACCGGAAGTCAATCCCGCATGGTGATCCGCATATACTGATTTCTTGCACATAATTAAAAAAAACATGAAACCGAATATTTGGTGCCCCTACCATTTTAATATATATACTTTTTGGAGAATTTTTCTCTTTCATGACTCCTCAGAATCGCTGAAGGAGATGTGATACACTGACTTTTCCTCCTCAACTTGTTCTGAGTTAAAACTTTTTGGTGATGGAACAGAAAGATGTCACAAAACTTGGACCATAGTCAAGGTTTTCTTCACCAACTACTCATATTTAGCTCGCTATTTATAGCTGCCTGGGTAATCATTTTTGTACCCCACATTTCCTGTAGCTGCTTCGCCAAGTGCTTCAATGCAGTTAGTTTAGCTAACAAGTTAGCACATGCCAGTTATACCTCTTTCACACGGGCACGTGTAAGGCCTTAGGAATTAAGGTCCTTTGCCCCAAAGGCGCCTGACGCGCATCTACACGGAAAAGCGTCGAGACCTTTGCGAAAAAGGTCCGTAGCCGCAAAGGTGGCCGTCAGCGGCCTTAAAGTTTCTTAGAGGAGCAACCCAGACGGCAGCGGCAGCTTGCGAGCTCAAAGAATAAAAAATTGACGCAATATTTAGTTTTGAAAACGTAAAAAAAAATCTAATTTGTCTTACTTAATGGTTAATTTTGCTTTACAGTGCACTTACACTGCTAAGAAAGGACTTGAACGCATTTCAGCAGCCACATCGACACACACGTGCTTGCGCTTCTCGCTTTGCTGTTTTTTCTTTGTTTGCTCTTCATGGCAATTACACACTTCGTTCTAACGTCTTGCGGTTCGTCGCTCATGATTACGGCAGCACTCTAACCAGGCACAACCTAATTTCTTTGAAATACGCACAAGGACATAGCAACGAAGCACGCTTCTCGCACACAACGAGGAGCCGAACGGAAAAGTGCGCCTACCGTGGTCGGACCAGGAACGATTAAAAAAAAAAGAAACTTTTGTTTCAAAATATCTGTTTCTCACCGTCAGAACACTCGTTTAATTTCGTGATAGCTACTTTTTCAAACATACACGAAAGCACTCTTATCCTCTTAGCTGAAGTGCTACAGTCTGCTTTAATTTCATAATGTTACTAGCGCCGCTTCACACACAGCGGTGACTTTTGGCATTCACGGAGGCCGCGCTCTAGCTCCTTTGGATTTGCCGTGTAGCAGCGCCGCTGCTCCTTTTCGGTTTTCCTCCTTTAGTACATTAAGACAACTTTACTGTAAAGGCCGTGAAGAAGTCCCGTGTGACGGGTATTACAATCGAACCTGCGTATATTGTATTGAACTTGAAGGGGATCCTTAAATAGTTCGATATATCGATTATTCAGTATATAAAAAATGGTAGTAGATAAAGTGTTCTGTAATTTACAAGTTCGAATACACTACACTTGTGCTAATAATGCACTTCTTACAGCGATGTGTTGCTAAGCTTAACCCGCTTCACATCGACATCGCAGCAGACAGGGCCTTGGAATTAGCCACTGCCTATCATAAGGTGCCTGATCATGTTACCAGTACACTATAACTAGAATAATTATAACTCAGGTGCAGTTGGTTTCTGCACTGTCTTTTTCAGTAAACCACGCCAGGTGAGGTCTGCTGTAATGCTTTAGTTAGTTTGGCTTCACCGCATGGCAGTGATGTAGCGTGGAAAATGACTACAAGAGGCGGAAGCACACCCCGTGTTCTTGTCATCACATGGATTGACAGCTCCTGGGCTGTCATGAGGTGCCTGAACGCACACAGCCGACCTTTCTCTGCACGCAAAAAGTCATTGAAGAGCACTGTTAAGATACGTGCCAATTACAGGGGTGCAGCATGCCATTCTATATACAGAATGAATTGCGATCTTAAGTTCGATAAATGAGAAAAATAGCTGTACTTTTGCAAGGGATTTTGTAGGGAATGTCCCAACTGTTTAGTGTGAGCAGTAATTCAGTATATGTGGGTTTGATATATCTAGGCTCGACTGTATTGCATTTATTGTACTTTATCTTCACTGAAGTGAATTTCAGCCCTACTAACGTTACAGGGCAGTAAACACATTTTTAGTTCCACCCTTTATAGTTCCACATTTATAGCTCACCATTTCATTTTAATGAATCCTTATTGTGTAAAAGCTGTGCTTAACTTGTGGCTACCGATTGATCTAGACGTTTCGTGTGATCGACAGCCCTATCAGGAATAAATATTTCCACTATGCTACAATATACAGTAGGCTTTAGCTTCATAGTCGGTCATTAAGGGATTGTCTTCAAGGCATTTGTGTCAGCATGTTAATGCATCATACCATGATTGGGTGTTTATCGCACAATTGCAGGAAACAATAATTGCATTAGGCTTGCAATAGTTCAGATTTGGTACTTCGAAGTTCTGGTTCTTTGGCACAGATTCTGAAACTTTTGTTCCCTTTGATATTTCCAGCGTGCCTTCACGTTTCATTTTATTCACGGCAGTATTACCGCTTTTTTTAACTCTACGTTTCCACTCACGTTGATTGTGTCTGAGGAAACTGGCTTCTGCCATAGCAGGTGGCTGAGCGTAACCTCAATAGTACTGTAAAATTTTTTGCACACAACTGGCTATAGGCTGCTGATCTGATAAGCTTTCTTATGTCACAACTCATTCACTGAAGCATCATTATGGGCATCCAGTTATAGTAGGTCAGTTGTAAATGCACAGAAATTTTCAGAAATTATGTAGTTAGCAGTAAAGTTCTGCACGTAGGCTTCGCTCTTTACATTTCTGGTCCTGATGTAAAGCACAGCTCGAGAAAAGTTAACACCGGATAAAAAGAACGAGAACAAGAGGCAAAGAAACAAGTGCAACACCACGGGCACATTTGTACTCGTTTTTTTGCTTCTTGCCCTCGTCCTTTTTTGCACAGTGTTAACCTTTCTCGAACATGTACCAACTAGCCCACAAGCGTTTTCTACTAAAGTTATTTATGCCCTTTGTGAAAAACACACAACTTGGGAAGTTTGCTTCGAAGGAGTATAGTGAAGTTCTTTGACTCCTGGAAGTCCTAAGCCTTGGAAAGGCCAGGACAAGACTTGCTCTCAGCTTCAAGAGATTTGGAGTGCTGGCTATGCATAATGCACCGTGTTGTATGACCCAAAAGCGAACCTTGTAGGCTGTATATTTTGACACCAAAGCTACACATACCTTACTGCACAGTGAGTTCCTGTTTTGAGCGCAGCTCATGCTGTTTTTGCATATTACATTACCATTTGAGTACTTGTGCAGAAATGAGTCTCAAATGTTGAAATAAGGAGGAGATAGGAGTGAATGATGTACAGTTAAACCTGGATATAACGGAATTGAAGAGAGTCTGAAACTTTTCGTTCCACGCAGTTTTCGCGAGAAGAGTCGAAAGGACGCTGCAGAAAGAAAACCAAAATAAGAAATAAATGTAGGTGAAATCACATTAAAAATGATTACAGAGCAGCATTACTCGAAGTCATAAACGCAGAGAAAGGTTTCATGATCGCACTGATAGCGACTGCTGCAGCAGCTGCCGCCACCTCTGCCGCGGCTCGCGCAACACCGCTACAAGTGGGGCAAGGAGTGTTTATGAGGCGGGGGCACTGCAACCGAGCTAGAGGGGAACGCGCGCAGCTGCGCCGTTAGCTGCGCCGTTGCCATAAACCGACCGCGGAGGCATGTGCTTCTACCCGCATTTTTCCTTTGTCGGTCTTCCCTTCACTTTTGCCCCAGGAAACAGACTCCTTACCTTGCATCACCGGTGCTCTCCGCCGTCCCCGCTCTCAGCACGCGATAGCTATCACAGTTGGAATCATGCGAGCAACCACGCAGCGGCAATGGCCACCGCTCGGTGGTCGCACTGCTCATGTCATTTAATTTTTTGCTGTGCCCTATTATTTTTTGCTGCTTTTGAGCATAAACTGTTGTTTTGCTACTTGGTATGACATTCCCAAAGAGGAAGCACTGGAGCACGGCGCATCGTGTCAACTGTGGCCGCTCGTTGCGATCGACGTTCCTCTCATGTCAGTTTGTGCTTTATCATCACTAAAATTTTGTGCGGTTCTGCCAAATTTTGAGTAGCTCAGCACTACCTAACAAATAGTGTCGCCAGTTCGTTATATCAAGGTCAACTGCTGCAATACCTTCATTACATGGAGGTCTGAAATACATGCGCTTGAATGGGGGCGGCGCTGGAGAAATGAAAAACTTCCTTATATCCAGGAATGAGCTATATGGAGGTTCGTTACATCCAGGTTTAATCGTAGCATAGTCCAGAGAAAGTGCTGCGCTTTGTTGTAAGCTCGTGCACAGGTGAGTAACACTTGGCAGCACGCTATTGTCACCACCAGTGGTGTTGCTAACCGGTTCACACATAGGTGCTCTGAGATAAAGGCACTTCATCCAACTTATCTTCAACGTGCACATTTTGTTTGTGGTCTTGTGCAGTCATGTAGGCTGTGTGAAAAATGTTCGCTGCGTGCAGCGGAATTTTTTCTGGATTTCATGTGTCGGCTTTTTGAGATATGGCAGCTAGTGATTGCTCTTTTACTTAAAAAAGGGATTGCCGGTGTCGGTGCCAGTACATATTATTTGAATGACATGCACAGCCTTCTTCCAGTCTTCATGGTGATTGCTCAGGGGCTGTGCAGCACTCTACTTGGTGCTTTTTTGTCTTTTGTTCAATCCTTGCCTTCTCACTTGGCTAATGGCGCATTAATAAAGGTGAAATTTTTCCATTGGCCAATTTCACTGTTCAAAGTGTGTTCACAACCATGTTCACAATTATGCCAGCAAGAAAGAAGAGGCAGGAAACACCATAATATCATTATAGCTGGACAAACAGTGTAGGAATTATAGATGGGCTACGCTAGACCTGCCATTCCAGCCTGCTATAGCAAATGCCAAGATGAGGGGAAAAAGCCTTGGCAGTGAACAAGCAACAGCTTTGTCAAGAGAGCGTCAGGCCCTCTATAGATGTTCAGAATCATACCAAAAAAAAAACGCTTTACTACCTTGCTTTGCTTATGTATATATTGTTCATTGGTTAATTGGTTAATCTTCTTTTTCATTTTCTCTATTTGTGCTGTAAATTTCAGGTTGTACAAGAAGGATGTGTTACAGAAGCTAGTAGACAGCTGTACTTCCAAAGGATATGTCTTCCAGATGGAGATGATTGCACGTGCCCGGCAGTTTGGGTGCTCCATAGGCGAGGTAAGTGCAATAGAGATTGTGCGGTCAGCAGCTTGATTGTTTTCACTGCATCTTTTTCACTTGAAACAGTACCATATAGGGGAGTTATAGGAGAGCTCGACGTGGGATGAGTCACAGTGCTTACTGCAGGAAACCTATCGAAACTAGCAGCTCAAGGTGCAGCACAGTGTTAGACATTTTTGGTTACCTGTCAGCAGTTGTTTAAAGGCACTGACGGCTGTTTTAAGGCCCCAGTTTTTTTTCCAGTCAAAAGAAAACTAGTGGCCAAGGTGCCCGATTCCTCAGCTGTTCTGTTAAAAACACTGTAGAATATTTCTACTGAGAATGCCTCAAACAGTGGATGCGCCTGTTTTATATATCCCAGGGCTGGAAACCATGATCAGCGAACATGGTAGCATTTGCACACCAGCAAAACTGATGGACTGAAAACTACCGTAAAAACCGGAGTATATGTCGAACTTTTTTTCAAGAAACCATGGCGAAAAGTCGGCCCCCGTCTTATATACCGGTCATTAGCAGATAACCTACGGAAGTCTTGCAACAATGGGCGGCTGAAGTCAACAGCCTCCATCACCATCGCCATCAGCAGTAGTGAGGCGTGGCGACGTTGTCGCACCGCTATTTTGAGTTTCCGTTGTTGCAAAGCTATTTTGGTTAAAGGCTGCTTTTTCACATTTTGTTTCAAAATGAGCGCAAGCCGATAGCAATTCGCCATCGCCTTCAAGAAAAACGCGATTCAGTACGCAGAAGCTCACGGCAACCTGGCGGCACAGCGCGAATTTGGAGTATCCGAAAAGAGCATTCAGTACTGGTGGAGGCAGAAGCTGCGTATTACAACTTGCAGCAACCAGAAGAAAACATCATTTCATGGGCGGACCGCAGCGTATCCAGAATTGGAAGGAAAGGTTGCGCTGCGTGCAAGATCGCTGCCTGTGACTGCTGAATGCATCCGCGTGAAAGCTGTAGAGATCACACGTACCTCTAGACTCACGAGGGCGCAATTCAAGGGCTCGCCATCATGGGTGTGGTGATCATGAAAAGGAAGGGTGTTGCTCCACGGCGCCATACTTCTGTGTGCCAGAAACAAACACGCGGGTTAATGGGTGCGCGATGCTGTTAAAAAATTGGCTGGGTGTACATATCAACAGCATTCAAATGAAAATAAATACTGTCACCATTGTGCAACCTGTCGAGTCGCATTTGCTTCATTGTAAGGGTGTCTTTCGGTACTCTTTCCATTGAAAAAGATGTTTTTCATTTTTAGAATTGGTTAGTTGTGTGGTCGACCTATAGTCCGGTTTTTACGGTTATATAGTCCCAGGCACCAGACAGTTATTGGGCATTTTTACTATAGCATAGCATACATTCGAGTTTCCACTCCTGAAGATGTTTCAGCACAGTGATGTAAACCCCATCAACAACAGTTTAAGTTGACCTTGGCTACTGCTTCAATTAAGAAATGCAAAGCAGTGTGGTGCCATCTTGTTACAAAAGACAAAGCACTTCATTGGTGGTGGGAAAGGAGCATTACCTTTTCATTGAAGGCTGCACTGCAGACAGCATTAATATTTTGAATGAAAAAAAAAAAGCTCGTATTGCAATTGACAACACGTATTTTACCAAGGTATGGTCACATCTTATTAAACTTAATACAGTAATCGCTTGTTATAACGAAGTCAGTGGGACGGTGAAAAAATTTCTTATAAGCGGTAATTGGATATAAGCGACCACCTGAGAAAAACTAAAGCAGTCGAGCTTTAATTGCGCCGCAACTGCGAGGAAGTCAAAATACAATGTGTTCAGTGAAGCAAAACTTTATTCAGGTGCAAAAAGGGCAGTGAGCTTTGGCTGTTTCAAGTTCTTACCGGGCACCTGCAACCCTTGTCCCTCTGCTCTAATCTGACCAAGCATATGTACAAGACCGTGGTCGCCGCCCATGCTTTCAACCTTCGTGGTATTTCGAATTGCGAAGGCAGTGGCCGCTTTTATGGGGGTATTTCGGGGTACTTCGAAGGCAGTGGCCGCTTCTCTGAGGGGGGGAGGTCACGGAAGGCTACAAGAGTTGCGCTGCAAAGCGCTGCAAATGCCGTGGCTCAGTTGTGTTTCTTGTGCTCAAAAAACTATTAGCCGCTCATTGTAGGTACGCTGCACTGTCGTGAAAACTGAACGGTTTTGCAATAGGGGCTTTGCTTGATTACTGCGCAATTTTTTCCTGAGGTGTGCAGCCATGAAACTTGCAAAACGAGAGTTTTTCGGCGCACCGTTGTTGACGACACAGTGCTAATTCTATGGTTCGTGTGTCGGCATTCGCGCAGCATCCGCGCCGTTGACAAATGTCTAGGAACCAAATTCAATGACCCTACCACGCATTTATACCGCTTGTCTAGTCGGATGGCATGAATCGAGCATGACTGGCTCGGGAAAATCGCCGGAGAACACTCGTACCGAAAGAATGGACTAGACGACATTTAATACACCGTACGTGACACACACACTAGCACACTAAACTAACTAACACAAAACACAAAGACTATAAATACACACGACCCGGGAACACTGCTACCAGCGTCTACTACTAGCGTTCTACTGTTAACGGTCGCCGTTCGTGCTCACGGTTAGTTCGGTGCGGCTGCGGCGTTGTATGGGTCCAGTAGCCGGCGTTGAGATGGCGTTCGACATGCTGCGGCTGGCGTCGCTGGCTGCGTCGCACAAGCTCCCGGTTCAAGCGCCCGTGGAGGTGATGCCGGTGTTGTTGGCGTTAAGGGCACCACCCGGATGGGTGGCAAAAGCGCTGGAGACACCCCTGGCCGTAGCAGGTGGTAGCGTCCTCAGTTAACTCCCCGGAACGGGCTCAGGAACGGCAGGGAGTCCACGATGGGAAGCCGTAGAACGCGAGCTCACCGGAGCAGTAGCCGGCGTCGCTCCCTTCCAGCCGAAGCGTCCCTGACCTGCCGGAGCGTCCGACTCCCCCGTGCCTGGCTCTCCCTCGTGCTTTTGTAGCCTTGGCGTTAGTCCACGTAATCCTTGTCGTCCTCCTCTTCTTCTCGTCTCCACCAATTATCTCTCTCCACCTCACCGAATGCCTCTTCTCTCTCCACCTCACCGAATGCTTCTTCTTAATCTTCGTTAGTCTTCAGTTAATCCACGTCATCCTTATCGCCATCCTCTTTGTCTTCTTCAAATCTCTTTCCCTCATACTTTTATTGACAAGGGCCCCCTCTCTCAAGAGTTTTTTCATGAAAAGCTGCTCACATCATCCTCATCTTCAAGCGATCCAGCCAACCGACTAACTGCTGTGGAGATTCTGGACCCAGCACACAACACACTACAGATGTCCAGCACACACCAAAAGCACACCACTAACACAGCACACCAATTGCACTTACGGAACATTAACACACCACTGCCGTTGTCCCTGGGGTGTCCTTAATACTCATATTAATGTCCAAAACACACTCCTTTGTATAATCACATAACAGCAACAACCACAAGATACATGCCAGAAATACCTAGAGCTGTTTAGTTAGCTCTATCGGTATACAGGTCTAATTTGTAACGTATGACCTTCATTTTACCTGGCCTGTCCGAAAACATCTCTTCCTTGATTTGGAGTAGAGCTGTGATTGTCTGTCTTCATTTACACTGGGCTTTATTAGTAGCTCATGCCCTCTTGCATTTTTCTTCCCACTGCACGTGGGCACCTCGGCAACGTCACCTGTCTCCTCGGCTCCTACCAAACATGCTACTTTGGGGGCGCACTCTATGGGCCCTCCTTCATATTTTTTCAGCATATTTACATGGAAAACCTTCTTAGTGTTATTTATCAATAACTCACAATCCATGTCATTTTCCTTCTGCGTCACAAGGTAAGGGCCTTTCCACTGCATCAATAACTTATTATGATCTATGGGTAGCATGATGAGAACCTTGTCGCCCGGATTCAGATTCCTGTGAGTGGCCTTCTTGTCATAGTAGTCCTTATATCGTTCGCGTGCCCTTTCCAGGCCTTGATGTGCAAGCCTGCATGTTTCCTCCAACTTGTCCCGCAACTCAAGAACGTATGTGTATGTTGTCTTGAGATCTGATGCAATCTCCTTATTAGCCCACAGCTCCTTGAGTATTGTAAGTGGACTTCTAAAGGTTCTCCCATGCAACATCACGGAGGGCGAGAAACCGAGACTCGTTTGCGGTACTTCACGGTAAGCGAACAAAAGAGCTGGGAGGTATCTATCCCAATCAGTAGGTCTCTCCTGGCACATTTTCTTGATCATATTTTTGAGTGTGCCATTGAACCGCTCTACAAGCCCATACACATGGGATGGTAAAGCATTGTCAGTAACTCAGTTGCCTTACTGACAGAAGTCGGTTAACCTCCTTCATTATTTCTGATGTGAAGTTCGAGCCCCGGTCACTCAAAACTTCTTCCCTCGGGAATCCATAACGCGAGAACATCTCCACAAGACCCTCCGCCAGTTGGATACTGCCAATAGCCTTCAATGGAATAGCGTCAGGATAATGAGTGGCCATGTCAACCAGAGTAAACACATATCTATTGCCTCTGGCGGAAACTGGAGAGATAGGCCCCACAATGTCAATAGCCACTCTTTGAAACGGTAGATCGATGGCTGGCATCTTGCCCAAAGGTACGGGACCAACTCTTCCCTTCGGAACTGTGCGCTGGCACACGTCACATGAGTGAACAAAGCGTTTAACGTCACTCTGGACACCTGGCCGGAAGAACTCCGGTGATCCGAGACACCGTTTTTTGAACACCCTCGTGTCCGGCCATAATGGCATCATGTCCTAAGCGTAACACGGTCTCTCTCTTATCTTCTGGTAACACTAGCTGTTGGACCTGCCTTCCTGAGCTAAATATGCATTCCCTGTACAGAAGACGATTTACCAATTGATATTCAAATGGCTTACGACTCCTCTTTTCACTTTTTCCCAGACTCTTTCGAAGCAGGCCTTCAAGCTCGGCTCTTCTTTTTGTCTAATTGCCATTTCGCCTGGTGTTACGCTCAGGCACATCGTAACAGGAGTAGAGAGCGGACGTCGCATTGCTCGGGTTGTCGCTTAAGCCCTTGTCTCCACGGCCAATGAGAAACTGACTGCCCCATCACCCGCCTGGGTTGTCGAGGGCCTTTCCTCTTTTGGGTGTTCTTCAACGTCGATCATCCTCCACTCTGGATCGGTGTCTTCAACACTTCTTGCACCCGTAATGTTTCCCAAGATGAGATCGTAGATGGGTTCCTCTGCTCATTTTGCCACTAACCTGTCCAGTATAATATGGCGTGGGCACTAGAATCCTGACTTCAGGAAGGTACCTTACTGTGCTATCTACAAGAGTGGTGGCCGACGCTTCCTCTGTAAGATCCTCGTCCTCCACCAGGCTTCTCCGAACCAAAACTGTGTTGGCTCCACTGTCTCTTAAGACCTAATATAGGACGTTCCGCTATTTGCCCAACCATCAGCGGCATTGCTGCTTTCGACTTCGTTGTTCCACTCACCGCCTCATTTCCCAGCGGCGTTTGCGCTCCTTTTAGCAGTGGAACTTAACGAGGTGTGAGAAGTTCTGCCCGAGAGTCGACAATGCATGCAGCTCCGTCCTGCGTTCTGTATCGGCACTCATCCAGAGTATGACCCCTCCTCTTACAACCTTGACACAGAACCTGTGCCTTTTGGGCAATGCTACTAGTCCAACAGTCAACTGCACGGTGTCCCACCTTGCCGCAGAGAAAACACACCTTACTGGCACCTTAGATCGCATCTGTCTCTGGGACCTTTTGAGTTTCCTCCCTTGCGTTACTACTCATATTTCTCAGCCCTTGAGCCTCGAAAAATTGGTCTGCAGTGTCGGCAAACTCTTCAGTGAACACAACTTTTTTTCAGGAATAGCGCTAGCTTTGAGCTGCAACACGCTAAAAATTGCTCTGTAACCAGCCTGTCACACACCCCTTCAAAACTCTTTTCTGTGTTTGACATATCAAGCCACCTATCGAAATTATTGGTCAGCCTGCAGGAAAACTGCTTAGCGGTGTCAGAATCCTCAGGTCTCGCGGTGCAAAATCTCACGAAAACCCCCTGCCGTACGCCTGAATCTTTGGAGGAGTGCCTTTTTTGCCTTTTTGACTTTCCCGTAGTCCATGGAATCAGCAGCAGGCATCCTTCCAGGCATCCTTCCTCTCCGACTTAACACCGACTTAACACATGCTCAATGCCCTGGCCCATTCACTGCACTCCCAGCCTTGCCCCAAAGCTATCCGCTCAAATCGTTGCAGATATGCGTCCAGATCATCCCTTTTGTCATCGAAAGGAGCCATCAGCTTCCTTGGACAAACTCTGGCCGGCATAGGAGATTCTCTACCTGCTAAGGAACGCTGATCACTGTCCGTGATCTCCCCATATCCTCCCGCGACATGCGCCTGTTTCCACAAAAGAAACTCCTGCTCCCGTTCTATCCTTCTTTTCTCCTGTTCTTCTGCCTCGCGAGCTCTTCTAGTCTATCGCTGTTCTGCCTCGCGAGAGTCTGCGCATGCTTGCGTCCTTTCCTCTGCCTATCTGCCTCCTCTTTTTGTCTCTTTCTCTCCTCGTCATAGAGATGTATCGCCTCTTCCTTGCTTAACCCTAGCTTGAGCGCCAGTTCTAACGTTTTTGCCAAATCCATACTTCCTGCCGTCGAGAGATCGGAAAGATCCGAGACAAAGCAAAAAAGAAACAAGGGAATGAATCCTGGCACAGGCTCGACACTTAACTTTGTCACGGATCTCCCCGGAAAATACTCGGACCGAAAGAATGGACTAGGCGACAGGTGTACCCACACAGATGCCCATTTAATACTCCCTACGTGACACACACACTAGCACACAAAACTAACACAAAGACTATAAACACACACGACCCGGGAACACTGCTACCAGCGTCTACTACTAGCGTTCTTCTGTTAACGGTTGGCATTCGTGCTCACGGTTGGTTCGGTGTGGCTACGGCGTTGATGATGGCTCCTTTCAATGACAAAAGAGATGATCTGGACCCATATCTGCTATGATTCGAGCGGATAGCCTTGGGGAAAGGCTGGGAGCGCAGTGAATGGGCCACGGCATTGAGCATGTGTTTAGTCGGAAAGGTGCTGAATGTGTATGGGTCCAGTAGACGGCATCGAGGTGGCATTCGACGTGCTGCGGCTGGCATCGCTGGCGGCGTCGCTGGCTGCGTCGTACTAGCTCCCGGTCCAAGCGCCCGTGGAGGTGATGCCGGTGTTGTTGGCGTCGGGGGGCACCACCCGGATGGGTGGCAACAGCGCTGGAGACACCTCTGACCATAGCAGGTGGTAGCGTCCCCAGTTAGCTCCCCGGAACGGGCTCAGGAATGGCAGGAAGTCCACGATGCGAAGCCATAGAACGCGAGCTCACCGGAGCAGTAGCCGGCGTCGCTCTCTTCCAGCCGAGCATCCCTGACGCGCCGGAGCCTCCGCTTCTCTGTTCCCCCCCCCTCGTGCCTCGCTCGCTCTCCCTCGCGCTTTTATAGCCTTGGCGTTAGTCCACGTAATCCTTGTCGTCGTCCTCTTCTTCTCTTCTGCAGCAATCATCTCTCTCCACCTCACCCAGTGCTTCTTTATCTTCTTTAGTATTCGGTTAATCCACGTCATCCTTATCGCCATTCTCTTTGTCTTCTTCAAATCTCTTTCCCTCATACTTTTATTTCAGACTCCCTATTATATGTGACATCATAGTTGCGTTAACCCGCCATGTTGACAGCCTGGCTTGCCGCTGGCTACACTCGGATTTTTTCTGTTTTCAGCAAGTTATTGGTCGACTTTCGCCCTTCAAAAGTGCAACGAAGCTGGAGGCGGCGTTTTATTGTGATGCAGGCCGGTTATGGCGAATGGCGAGGAAATTCTAGACCGCCTTTCCCAAAGTCGTCTCCCTGATTTGTTATTGTAGCTTCTTGCATCGAACACATTGGCAAAGGGCATGCATCCGCTTGCGACCAAACAGCAAATTGACAAACACCGTTGTTCACACTTGCAGGCGCGACCTGCGGGTCGCCTTCTAGTTGAAAGCGAAAACTCTCGAGAGTTTCGCCTGCTTTGGCCGATGTGAAACTGTTAGGCTTAGCGACGACTATGGCAGCCAAGGAGCAGCTGAGTTCGTTGCCCAGCACGTCTGCAGTCAGCGTCGTTGCCGAAAGATCGGCTCGCTCACTGATTTGGGTCAGTGGTTTGTGCTCGCAGTTGCAGTGTTGGGAAATCAAGCAGCAAATAACTGGCCTGTGACTCACTTTTTGACCAATGCGACCATTTGCGGCTGTCACTTTTCCACCAAAACAGTCACACAATTTCTGCGTCTCGCAAGTGGGAATGGGCACATAATTGGAGGAACACTTCTTTTGTGCTCATTTTGTGCGCACCCCATGGAATGCAACGACACAAGTCTGACCACGGTCCTTCGGCGACTTTTCGGCATCCAAGAGACCTCGGTTTTCTGGCATCGCAAAGTGTCAGGAAAACTTTGTTTTCATGGGGATTCTATCACAGGGGACACTAGCAATGCAATTGCGACCATGAACGGTTCGGGCGCTGTGCCATGAAATTTGACGGCACTCAGCACTCGCTTGGTGCTCGTTACTAGGCGTGGTCATCGGTCGTAGGTTTGGTACTTTTGTGGCCTGATCTTTGCCTGCATGAGACTGATTCGTCGGCGGTATTAATTTGACACTGCATGCGCAAAAGGGTCGCCGCTGCCGTCGAGTGGTGGCGTTGCCTCTGCTCGCCACTTCGCTCTGCGCGGGTCAAGATCTTCGTATGCGCTTCTAGTAATGCTGCCTAAAATGCTGTGCTTCACAATGTGCTTCACATTTACCTGGCCAGGAACCTTACCTTGAAGGGGATGCTCCGCGGCTATTTTCTTATATATTCGAAGAATTTTCAATGAAACAGAAAACCCGTTATATTACACTGAAAATTTTTTTTGAAGAAATGAGTAAAAGATAGACTAATACCCTTGTCAAGCAGCAAGTTAAGTGCACTTAAGGAGAGTGTGACTCGCTATAAGTGCTTTTTGTCAAATCTAAGCGTCACAAGTGGAGTGTCATTCACCACAGAGTGCACTCTGGTTTGAGTGCGTTCACGGAACACACTTTGAGGGCTTAGTGCGTGACCTCGACAGTAGCAGCTCAGAAGGTACAATATGTATGGTGCATAAGAAGTACTCACAAGTCTCTTTACTTGCTATAACATTGTTCTTAAAGAAATATTTCTTCATTATTAGCTACAATCGAAGCAACACAACATAGAAATGTGATCAGATGCAACTCCGCTGCTCGCCGCCATCTTGTTTGTTGTAAAAATTCGGGATAGTTCTGGCTAGTCTGTGCTTTTCTTCTATTTCTATTTTTTTTTCATTGTTAGAAGCTCTTTAAGCTCGTTTTATTTTTCGCTATCATGTCAAACAGCCAATTTTGTAAGTTTCTTTTTTCATTTTCTTCTTCCTCTTTTTTCATTTTCTTCTTCCTCTTCAAAAATTTCTCTGATTTCGTGTTGCAGTTTTCTTTTACTACAAGTGCACTTTGCTTTCCCGTTTACCACCGGGTAGCCTAAAGTGTCACTCAGGATGCCGACGCGCATTCTCTGTAAGTGCACTTGCTTGACAGGGGTATCAGTTATGCGTAGTTTTTTTTTTTAGAAATGCTTGTGTGGCATTAAAGGTGTGAGAAATTAGCCGGTAAGCCATTAGCAGTGAGAACAATAAAACGCCCTCTTTTTAGAAAATCAGTCATGTTTGCATTGCAGTCTTCAAGCCACAATTACTGTTATTTATTTACTCTGTGTATGTATTTCTCGTGTTATAAATAAATGCCCAAGCTTGAAAATAGGGTATAGCCAAACCAGGTACTATGAGTGTGAAATGAAATGCAAACAAGAGAACTTAAATGCAAAACTGAAATATATTACATAGGGAGGCAGAATACTATAGCAGTTTATATTCACATCAAAGGTCTACAGTCAGCTGTTTGGAAGTGTTGATTATAATAGACCATGCCTGCATTTCCTCTCGAGTTGATAAAATTGCTGGGATTTTTTATTTTTCATGCTCACATTTCAGTTCTTTTGTTCATGCTTCACGTGAGGCTGATGGTACATAACTATGACAGCCATTTGGGAAGACTGGTGTACAACTTTAGTCCTTGTACATATAATGTATCTGAAGTTTTTTTGTGCATTCAGTGGTAAGACGAAAATTACAAAACGAGAACAGCAGTGGCACATATCATTCATGGGCGAACATCACAAAATGTGCAGTGTATCTCATTTAGTTGCTGTAACCTCATTGTGTGAGGCTGGTCTCATAAGGCTGGGGTGGCTTACACACTCTGCAGATGTTGTACACACCAAGATGTATTTGCTTAGTCCAGCTGTCATCATAAGACAGAATTTCCACTTTGAACATTTGTTATCACTGTTTAACTTGTCCTTCTGTGAATAAGTCTTTATTCTACCATAAACATAAATATTTTGTGCGTGTCTGCCGACTTCCTGAAGTCTTAATTTTGGATCTGACCTGCAGGTTCCTATAAGTTTTGTGGACCGGTTCTACGGGGAATCCAAGATGGGAAGCAACGAGATTGTCCAGTTTGCCAAGGGCCTCCTCTACCTGTTTGCCACAACGTGACCCGAAAATTTCTTTATTATTCCAAGGAGCACATTTGTTGGCACCTCTTTTACGAGCGCATTGTCGTCTATTTTATAACTGTACTAATAATTTTCTTGGTGTTGCCATAATTTCCGCTATGTCATGCCGTTTTGAAACAAAATATATGATTCAGAAAGCACTGCACTGTTTTCTTGGGCTGTACATCAGGTGAAGAAAATTCTGAACTGAATAATTACCCTCAAAGGGAGTAGTGCTGTTGCTAGGTTCAAGATGTCTCATTATGCCCCAAACATTTGTGTGTGCACCATCTAATAATAATGGTGGCTGCACTGCTGCAAGTAATATATTACTTAAAACAACAATATGGCATGGTGCCATCTATTGTTAGTGCCTTACACAAAAGTTGGATTTCAGAGAGCATGTTGGATTGCAGTGTAACACAAATAGTAGCATGAAAATAGGAGAGATAAAAAGTGCACACTGGTGTAGCTGTGAACTGTGTACAGCAGATGGTGTGTTGCTACTGTACACCATTACTTCCATACTGGGTGTACACAATACAGAGTTTGTAATGTTGGGGACCCTACTTGCTAGTTGCTTACATGACTTACCTTTAGCCTTGCTCGCAGTATATCAAACACCTTTGGTCCTTGACCTTGTTGCTATGGCAGTTGGCCACTTTGCATTCACAAGGACGTGTGCGTGCACTGCGAGTGGGTGGATGTGCCCAAGGAGCAGTGGCCTCACAAATAAGCTACCTTGTGGCCCTGCTGGTGCGCCAGAGCAACCAGTTAGTGGGGAGGGTAACTATCACAGTCATCACTGCAGAGGGCAATGCACAACCCATACGACAGCAGTGTTGCTAGGTTAAGTTAGGCAGGTAAGGGTTGTACGGCAAAGCACTTCGTAAAACACCTTTTCTGTTTTCATGTACACCCTTCCAATTTCATGTGAAATTTCAGCCAGGTGCTGTACAAACCGCCTTCTGTATGTTATAAATTTTGGCAGTTGTTAAAGCTGGCACTAGGATGGCCATCATGTTTTCTAAATCCCGCTACTCTTCCAGAAGGTAAAGCCCGCCTTTGTCCATGAAAAAGCGGCACTGAATTTCTGAAGTTTTTATTAGCCGTTACGTATGACAGATGTCAACATCCACACTGTCTGGGAAACCAGAGTTTGCACCTTTAAAGGTAGCCTGCGAAGCAGACAGATTGTCACTGCAAACGCAATGCTACCGCAGTGCTGGCAGTTCAAACGTTCGGTCGTCCTTCTAGATAATTTAGGTAAAGGCAAAGGAGATGAACAGGTAAGTTACGGGGCAGTGAGTTTGGAAATAAAGGTGGTAGATGGGGCAGTGGGTTCAGTTTGATTATGAGACACACAGCACAACAACAACGTGATTCAAAATAAATTCACCGGACGAGGGTGCTGAAATTAGTGGTACACTAAATGCTCAGAAGGTTAACTAAAGGCCGGAACGCAATAGCTACTCTGATCTAATGACGTGATGTGAGAAGAGAACTGACGGGTCTTTTTTTTTTTTACTACACATACTACTGCCCTAAGTTCACCCTTCTGTGCTTATTTCCATCGTCTGCAACAAAAAATACCCAAATTCTGTAAAAAAAAAAAAAAAAATGTCCTGATTTAAACGGCGTTTACATTGCAGCTACTGTCAGAGACAATGAATGCCTTCGAAAGTAAATAAGTTAATATTGCACAACGGGGTTTGATTGTTGCACCTATGTCTTGCATCTGTATGTGGTATATATGGTACAGAGAAAGGAGGGCTACTTGCACGCGGCGCTTTTGAGTTCGAGCAGTTTTAACAATTTGTTTAAAATTTTTACCAAATAGTTGAAAGTGGAAACCTAATAAACTAAATGTTTCTCATTGGTCTGCTGTAAAATGTTTTAAGCCTTTATTAATGCATATTATCGAAGCATTTAATTTGCTTCATAGGCACCACTCTTCAAATTTTTTTACCTCTAGCTATGGTGTCATTATCGCACTGCCTAGCAAGGCTCTCAGGGGCTAAACCTGTCTGGTTAGACCTCTTATCTTGTTTTGTTTTTTTAAGAAACTTAAGCCTTGGTTCACCAAAAATGGGGCAGAACAGCGTCCTGAACCGGTTTGGAATGGGTCCTCGAAATCGTTCCGGTTCAGGTACGGTCCAAAGATGTCGAAAAAAATTGGCGGTGATTTAGCTCTGGTTAAACCTGGAGTGACGCGATAGCTACAGCTGACTGATTGGAACTTACTCAGTTGAATTGCAAAGTCAGTCTTTCGCCACTCCGTTTCACTGGGTGTTCCTTCTTCATCTTCATCCCACTTGACATGGCGCATGCGCACAGCTGTTCAGTTATGTTTCGCCGGCACGTCGCACTGCCGGCAGCAGCAGCTGCTGCTCCCCACCACGTGGCTGCGCTGCCACTGCCACGCTGAAGGCTCGAACTGCTACTGTAATGTAGCTATCACCACAAAAAAAAAAATTGGCGGTGGTTTACCTTTGGTTAAACCTGGAGTGACGCGATAGTTACAGCTGGCCGAGTGGAACTTGGTCAGGTGACCAAACACTTGACGAACCACATGATCGGGCACGGCGCCGCGCTGCCGGCAGCTGATCCGCACCACGTGGCAGCGTGGTGGCGCAGTCACAGGGTCAGCGCCGCCACCGCCACGGCTCCAGCTTGCTGAAGGCTCGAAATGCTACCGTAATGTGGCTATCGCTACAAAAGTTGCAGGAGACACAGCTCCGCCTTAAGGGTATGATGCGATAGCGTAATGGGTTAATTCCTATATATATGCTGAAGGTCATTCCCTACTTTACATTCATACTAGATCCCTGGGAATCCTTATACCCCTCCTGGTGCAGCGGTTAAGCGATGCGCCACGCCCCTGCAATGGCAGGTGTCCCAGCGGTGGACCTTGTGGAGCCCAGGTTGCTCATCCCGAGCGACCAATCTTTCATTTAACTGCCACCTGCCACGGTTGACAGCTTGCCCACTATCCGATGGGCAAATTATCATGACGCCGCAAGGTCACATGACCTAGGTGGCCCGCCTGTCTCCTAGGTTGCTCTCTGGGGACCACCTGGAGCCATGCCCGTTACTTTGCGCTCACAACGCCGACATAGGATTTTCTGCATAACAGGGCCTTTAACGCTATCGCGTTAATATATGGGATCGGTTTGGTTCTGGTTCGACACCCTGATCACAGCAGCAGGTTTGAGGCAGGCGGATGTACAGGGTTAGTTGTAAGGCTGTCTTCACGAACTTGTTGCTGCTTGTTCCTTCCAAAGTGCTGGCAAAGGGTGTTCACTCTCACATTTGGTGATTCATGCAGTGAAGTTATCTAAACATTTCAGAGGAAGTTGCGCATTTGTTGTGGGCTCTATAAAGGTTGGTATATTTGGCAGACAGGTTATTATACTTTTTACCCGAAGAAATAATTTTATAACGTTGTAGCAACTCATCAGAAATTGTAATTTGGGAACCAATTTGTTATCATTAGGCTATATTGCATAAAGTCAGTATCTTCTTAATTTAAACACAATAACCAAATTTGTAAGGGATTTCTTTCTCTACCGTTCCTCTGCATGTGCTAAAATATTTTCTTCGTCAACTACCTGCTGAGGAAGGACAGCATTCTGGTGGTTCGGGACCGGGCATTAGGTCAGATTCTCTGCTGTGGTGGCCGCACCTCGATGGAGGCGGAACGTGGAAGCATTCATGTACTGAGATTTCTGTAGATGCATTACAGCCATAAGTAGACGAAATTAATAGCAAATTCTGAACTGCGGTCTGCCTCATGACCTCTCATGCATTTCAGAACTTGAAAACGAGAACAGACAGTATAAATTATTTCTATTAACACCTGTTCTTTATTAACGCGACAGCACCGCGTTAAGGCTCTCATTCATCGGAAATCCCGGTGGGGTCCCGACAGCTTTGTGTCGAGAATCTCGTGTCACGCATGTATGTTTGGAATGAAAATAATTTGAGAGAGCACTTGTAATGTGAAATAAAGGTCGGTGCATGTCTATAACGACTTAACTTTACAAAGTGATTGATTTTACTTAAGAAAAATTTTCATAAATATGAGGCTGGATTCCAACCAAATCTACTCCAGCCAGGTACGCTACTGTCCAAACCACACAACTGTCCAATGCAGGAATGTTGGCTAAGGTTGAAGAGGGGGGGGGTGATGTGTGTGTGTTTTTGGCTTATTTTCTAGCGTTTTAATGCGGTAGTGGAGTGAACTAGAGATGTGCTAATTAGTGAGAGTCTAAATAGAGCAACATTATGTGTGTAAACTGTCATGTGAGGAGTTCAAAGATGAGACAATTTATATAAATGTGTGAATGTGAACAAAGAGCAGTAGCTGTGTGTGAAGAGAAACTGCTGAAGGGAGCCATTAATGCTGCCGCGTTGTACCCTTAAAGACTGAGCTAAGTGTCCCCCTAATTTTTTTTTTTAAGCATTCACTTCTGGGCAGCCCTAGCTTTGATGCCAGAGCCAGTGCATGGCGTTGCTTGCTAGCTACCAACCCTCACTTTGGAGGCGTCAACTGCCAATGAAAAAGCGGTAGTCAACTTAATTGAATGGTCTTTTTTGTGCGAAAGCACTATTGGTCTCATAACCTTGGAAATGCCGGTGTTTGGTGAAGCCTTTAAAGTTAGTCACATGATGTGGAAAGTGGCAAGAAATAAACGAGACATTGGATGAAGGTGACGTTGGCCAAACTGGAGAAATGAATAAACATTGCCGTGACTGGGTTTTGAACTCGCGGCGGCGCCAACAGATCAGCTTCGCTGGCCACTGCACGAGAGCACTATGCTATCGCCACACCCGATGACGCCTCGTGTTAAACTCCAACACAGTCTTGTGCTATGCATTGCACATTGTCATCTTCATCAACCTCCATATGCTTACAAGTCACGAAAGGTAAGGAAAAGCGCTTTCAGGTACGTGGCGTTGGTGTCCACCTGCAAAAACCTGCTTTCGCACAATATTTCGTGGTTATCATCGCTAAACTACCAGCAATTTTTCTTTTCAGAATGCAGTGTCTGCATGGCAAAGTAAAATAACTGCATCAGATGCATTTATTGACATGCAGTTGTGAATAAATTTATCCAGCAATTTGAGGTGACTGTTGATGTTCCGAGTAGAAGAAAAATTTGGCAAGATACGTTTATTTCTTTCTTGAGCCTTGCACGGAGGCTTCGAGGCCGGCAACATGGTATATGGTTTAGTTTCCCTAAAAGAGAGCAAGTGGACCACCAATACACCATCTTCCACCAGCCTTGATATCACCTTGTTTGCCGAAGTTTCTTGAAGAAGTGAATGGCGTGAACTAAGCCAGTAGTCAAAGAGACCGTTCGGAGCTGTTTTTACTTAATGCACTTGCCCAAAAGGTGCATTTCTTCAGCCACAGCTATAGCTATTAAAAAAGCTGAAACTCGTTATCACCTTTGTTACCTATGATAATCACATTCCGTGTGCATGGTACCGACACCGCAGAATTGTGTGTGCCTACCTCTTTTACAGGATGGATCTGAAAAAGCATCACAAGAACTCAAGGAGAATCAGCTTCACATAACGATCTCGGTTTGCAGCCATAGAGCATTACAGACAGGAAGCGAAATCTTTGTAGCAACACAAATCTGTGACACCAGTGCAGTATTTATAGGCGTCGCAATCTTGGCGTCAGCTCACAAGAAAAAACTGCAAAGTGGACTATTTTTATGCTGGAATATCTTCTTGAATCTTGCAAGGCAAAAAAAAAAAAAAACTCGGATCTGCAGTTCGCACTGATCGGCCGGCCGTTGGATCATTTCCCGGATGTTCTCTGCTTTATACCTTTCAGTGTAATGAAGGTTCATTCTCTCAGTGACAGCCAAAGTGCTGACGCTGTTACACATGTAAATAACTTGCGATTAAACATTAAAGACAATGACACTTCTGTTTGAAATGTCTTTGTGTAAGGTGTTACTGATTGAAAACTTACACACGTTTATCAGCAAAACAGCAGCTCACAAAACAACGTGCTCTTAAAGCAGGCCTTGAAATATTCCCGTCGATCATGCCTTTAGAATCATAAGCGCGAATTAGGATGAATGTCGTCCAGAAAGAATAATTTTTGGAGCTCGCAGTTATAGCAAAAAAAAACTGGTTTCAGCTTTTCTTTTTTGTCAACAGCTAGAAAATCTTCCATTTTACCTTTAGTACTTCCTTTAGTGCAGCAACTGCAATTCTAACCTTCTCAGAGCTAGTAGGTAGTAGCAGTAAAAGCAATAATTTTAGTAAGGAATAATTAGGGCATAGCGGGTGGGGGAGAGATAGATACAGAGCTTTGGTAGTCAGTCTTCCTTAGTCCAGGATCCTGTTGACCTCCGCCGCCATCTTGGCCCTCGTCACCACCATGAGCTGTGTGCTCAGGTTGGAGTCGGTCACGAGGGCCTCCTGCTGCTCTAATTATCAAATTAGTTTAAACAAAATAGCGTAACCATATCTCGAATGTAATTTGGTCGCAACCTGGGGCTGGAGGCTAAGCGGGCACGCATCTTGGCGAAGTGATATATCGGAAGCACATGCTAGCTTTACACATTGGACGAGACTACTGTGCAGGCAGCCGGCAAAATAGCCCGCAAGGAACGTTTCCTGCAGTTTTGACCCTATTATTGGCTGATTCCTGTCGCATCACGGCACACAGGCAATCAGACAACACTGCAGAATTCTCTTTTTCCAGCTGCTTTGCCGGTAGAATCATCATCATCAGCCTGACTAAGCCATTGCGGGGCAAAGGCCTCTCCCATGTGTCTCCAATTAACCCTGTCCCTTGCGAGCTGCGGCCATCGTATCCCCGCAAACTTCTTAATCTCATCCGCCCGCCCAACTTTTTGCCGCCCCCTGCTAGGCTTGCCTTCTCTTGGAATCCATCCGTTACCCTGAAGGACCAGTGGTTATCTTGCCTTGGCATTACATGCCTTGCCCAAGTCCATCTCTTCCTCTTGATTTTGACTAGGATGTCATTAACTTGTGTTTGTTCACTCACCCACTCTGCCCGCTTCCAGTCTCTTAACGTTACACCTATTTTTCTTCCCATAGCTCGCTGCGTTGTCCTTAACTTGAGCTGAACCCTTTTCCTTAGCCTCCACGTTTCTGCCCCGTAGTTGAGTACCGGTAATATACAGCTGTTGTATACTTTTTTCTTGAGGGATACTGGTAAACTGCCATTCTTTAGCTGAGAAAACCTGCCATGCCATATGCGCTCCACCCCATTCTTATTTTCTAGTTATTTCCCTCATGATGCGGATCAGCGGTCACTACCTGCCCTAAGTAGACATATTCCTCTACCACTTCCAGCACCTCGTTACCAAGTGTGAACTGCTGTTCCCTTGCTAGAATGTTGAACATTACTTTGGCTTTCCACATGTTCCACTGTTCTGCTCTGCCTGTCTAACTCATTGATCACGATTTGCAGTTAACCTCCTGAATGACTCAGCAAGGCAATGTCATCAGCGAATCGCAGATTAGTCAGGTGTTCTTCATTAACTCTTATCCCCAACTGTTACCAATTTAGGCCTCGGAATACCTCCTGTAAACAGGCGGGGTATAGCAATGGCGAGATCGTGTCTCCCTGCCTGACCCATTTCCTTGTTGGAATACCCCTGCACAAAATGCTGATGGCAACCGGCAGTCGAACCTAACGTAAAGAATCTCGGAATGCTGCCTAAAGGCTGCACGTAAACTCCCAGGGGAAACAAATATTGATTTTTCCTTCTTTCTTTTTTTCATTTACGAAAACGAGGGGAGGGGGTTTGTGCACGTCACGTGACTACAGCGAACCAATAAGACTACACTGCCGACATCAAGTTTTTCGGGCGATTCTGCCAGCAATATAGCCACTTCCGTAGTGATTTCGTCGTCTTGTGATAGCACGTCACGGCGTGCAAATCAACAGTGGCGGACGCGCCGAAGGTGGTGGAATTCGAAGAGTCGCTCAGGCGACATGACCACCACCAGCCTGGTGGAGCCATGACTGAGAAGGCTGCATAATCGGGGTGTGGCGCACAAAGCAGCGCCGGCGCGTGGGGTGCAAGATCGTCCAGTACTGCCCGCTGGAACACGCCGTCCGACCAAGCAGAACTTGCACAGAACCCGGCGATTCATGTTAAAATAACAAATGGCACGTATACCCACAGTGGGTGATTGGCCAAGAATCTGGTGGCATACAGAGCTATTCAGCTGCTGTTTTTGTAGCGAGAGCTACACTACGCCCTCTCTTCGAGCCTTCAGCATGACACCCTTGAGCTTCGTGGCGGCGCCGTGGCTGGTCACGGAAAAAGAAACGGAAAGAAGTTCAAGCAGTTACGTGACTACTATGTGTGCAAAACCATTGTGTCTTCACTTTCAAGCCGAAGCGTAGCCAGGCAGATGTAGCTCTCGCGTCACTCCAGGTTTAACCAAAGCTAAACCACAGCCATTTTTTTTTCTGATGACCTAACAACAGATGGAACATACTCACGTTGTGGACGCGGCTAAAATCGATAGGCATGGACAGCGGTTCAGCTGTACAGTCGCGATTAAAAAAGATTATATAGCCCTAGTGAGGTGCCAACGCAGTAGCAGATAGCAACGCTCGGCGCTGCGATTACGAGCACGCCGATAACAAACGTGTAATGTGTGTTCGCGAAGCACGTACGGCGGTTCGCCAGCCGCGCGGTGCGTTTTCGTCCCTCCAGTGACGTCACTGTGGTAATCTTTTTTACTCGCGACTATAAAATTACATCACGAGAAAAAAAAAGGCAAATTTCAACGCGCAAAGGAGTGGAACATCGGCGGATCCCAATTCAAGTAGGGCGTAGTCTGAAGAAAAAAACTAATTAATAATTAATAAAACGTAATAATAAAGACAAAAGGTAATACTGTAAAATTTTGCAAGGCAGTCGATGAGATTCCAAAAGGATTTTTAACGGTGGGGCAAATAGGCCTCTGGCTGGTGTGGTGGCGCCAAATGACAGCAAGAGCGGACTGCTCAAACTAAGGCCAAATGCTGCAATGGCTCCTCCATCAACCTTCTTCCCAAACAGGTGACGTTGCAAAAGCGCCAGAGATGTTCACGGTGAAATGCGCGGAGGAAGCGCAAAAGCTAGACCTGTGCAGATAGAAATTTAGAAGAGGGATACAACAGCACAGCCTCGTCAGAGACTCCAAGCTGTCGTGCACGTCAATTTCTTGCTCCAAGAATGTGCGAGATGTTATCAGTAGAATTTAAAAGAGAAGTTTTGCCCGCTTAAAAACCTACATCTGCGAAATCTAGCTGCTGCAATATACGCTGTAGCCGGGAGTACAGGCAATACTCCAGACAACACCAAATGTCTGTAGGGCTAACTTGCAACAATAAATTTGTTATTAGCACCCCTGTCACGTCTTTCTTCGTCCTCGCCTGTTTGTATGCTTCAAGTCTTTGAAATGTCTCACCAACACGCCCAAACAATCACGTTGCTGTCTGTAGGGCATCCCGAAAATGCGCGCACGTCCCACATCTCTAACAGGACGTCCTTGGCATGTTCGTATAAAGGATGTGGTGGGGATTACCCTGAAAACAGTGGTGGTGGTAGTGGTTTTATTAAAATAATAGTAAAAAGGAAGGAAAAGATTTTTGCTAGCCCCGGCATCTGCTATCGATACTGAAGCACCTGAGCTAGGGCAGCGGAAATAAAGGACAGCAGGCAGAGTGCAGATCGGACGTTACACGACGTGTTTGCATTCAGTGGGAGTCGTGCAGATGCCCACACACTTGTCACAGCCATCTCTACACCGGCCGTGGTTGCCACATTTTGAAGGAAGCGAAATTCAGAATTGCTTTACTACTTCTGAATTCTATCCCGCAGAACATGGTGACTTGTTGAGCGTTGGCGGTCAGGATCAGAGTGGCCTCGGCAGCTGCCAGTACATATCCCGTCTTCGCACTTGCTCTTTTATCAGCGCCTAACGGGGCTCAAACGCAGCAATTAATAAGCTGCTTTCTCATCTTTTCTCCATCGATTCAGTTCAGTTCATGTTTATTTTTTCGGTAGTCTGGTAGAGTTATGAAGCTAAAGACTGTAGAACACCACGATGCCATCGCGTTTACCCTTTCAGGGGGAGCGATCGCGACAGTCCCGAAGCAATATAGCCTTGAGAATCGGCTCGGAGGTAGTCAAACTTGACAGGAGCCTGATAAAGTATGAACAACGCGTGTGGTCAAGGCTCAGGCAGGTGTGTCATCGCTTCAGGGGCAACAACACAGACACGACAGCGTCATCACTATACATATGCATGTGCTTTCTTAAATTCATTTATTTCTGATTGTGTTCAATTTCTGGATAATGTTTTTTTTCTTTTGTTGGTATCTCAGTATATATCTGCTCTTATGCTCGTGCCTATGTGCTTCCAGTTCATTTGTAAAGGCAATTAATTTTTATGTATATGTTGCACACGATATCTCTTCAAATATGATGCTCATCGCCAGTATAAAAACGCCTGCCTGACTGGACAAAGGCAGCAGGTCCGTCACGTAGCATGGCAGGTCCTTTTTGCGGCTGTTCACTTCTTTGAAATAAAATTATTTCACTCTATTTGACACGGATGTCGATCAGGATGAAGGGATGGCCAAGAGAAGTGCGGCTTTCGGGGCGCGCTCATGATTGACTTCGCAGCCACCTGGTACACAGTGCTCTAATGTCTCGTGGAAAAGTCTGGGCAACGCACAGCTACGTGCTATCACCTCCGGCTGGCGAAGAAGAGTAGAACGCACGCGGCACGCGCCGCGCATCTCAACCGCTATCCGCGAGACTAGGCAGAGCAAGAAGGCGCTCTCGGAATCGCAGGTTGGCGACGTGCCCTTCGCGCATGGAAGACAGCTCCGAAGCTCGTCCGAACGCTGCGGAGTCCAAGGAGCAGCAGACAGTCCCGAAGGGTTCCCGGCAGGCGCAAGGCAGGAGCGGCCCTGCGGTGGCCGAGCCAACGAGGCAGAAGCAGGTGACTCGGCGGAAGAAGAACCGCTCCAAGCACCAGCGCCGCAAGCGCACGCCAAGCGTCCGCACTGCAACCACCGCCGACAGTTCATGCTTCCTGAAACCAACAGAAAAAGGTGAGCGGCGCGGGAGTTCCGAGTGCTGGGACGTTCCCCTGCAGAACAAGATTAACATCTCGACTTCTCAATACGTCCTATCTGGAGTTACCTTTCAATATGGCGCCTTTTTACTCATTGCCTTTTACCTGCAGTTGTGCGCGTGCTGGCGAGCTTGAGAGTGCGTGCTAGAGAACTATTCTAGGCTTGCCTCCACCTTCAATGCTAAGAAACCGCCTTGGCCGGTCTGCGCCTTTATTCGTAAGAGTTAATGATGTAGATTCGGGGCTCGAGGGTGATGCTTTCTGTGCAGACCAGCTTAGCTGCGCGACGCTTTCTTGGGCTTTTAAGTTGTTCAAGTTGTCCAGACGAGTAAACGTAGAGGCGTTCTGCACATCTTTTGCGCACATAATGTCACATTTTAGATGAAATCACTCACATCCTCTTTCGGAAAGTGAAGCACTCAGCTACAGCGGCTGAGTAGCTTCCACTTTGGACCTTTGAGCACGAGGTCCGATCCCTACGTAAAGTTCTCTATGTGGTCCTAGAGAATCCAGAAACGAGAAACATGTAGCGCAACAACGTATTTCATGTGCTAGGCAAAGCGAACGAAAAGCCCAGTGCTGTAAGAGCGTATAATGGTTGCTTGTAATTATACGCATGCTACTTTAGTGGAGTCGAAATAGATGGCTGCGCAAGTGAAATGGACGCTCAGAAAGTAGTCACCACGATAGTTACGACGAAGTCTGCTTGTTTTATGATTCCGCAGCCAAGAGCCAACCGCGCAAAGGCGAAAAGCAGGCCCGCAGCGTCACGGATGTCGTCGGTGACAACGAGCACGCAGACCCAACTACCAGCGGCAGTCAGGTCCCGGCGACCGTATTAGGTGGTTTACAAACGGGACTCGACGAATCAAGGTGCCCGCCTTCCGTGACACCGCCGCAAGTCGCCCCCGTCCTGTCACCACCGTCTACTTCGTTCTATGTGGTTGGAGGCGCTCTGAAAGATTCCGACAAGGAGCCCAGCGGTGCCTTCCTGTCGCCCGGACAACCGTTAGTTCCCTGGTTACCTGTGAGTGCTGCCATCTTTTGCGCGCTCATGCAGTGCAAGACAGAGGGAAAAGCGGTTGGAGGGCGCTGCAAAGGTCTATAAATGTTTCATTTTGTAGTGCGCAACATCTACAGCAGCTTTCTGGTCAGTATTTTTGACTAAGAATTTACAGCAGCTTTCTGGTCAGTATTTTTGACTAAGGGACAAACAACGGAAAAGGACCAGGACGCAAGAACACTTTTAGGCGCCAAACTGCTGCCAAGCAGCAGACCGTCACGCCTTCACAGTGCCCGCAATACATTTCTTTTTCCATCTATATACTGGCATCGCGGTAGCCTGATGATGACTGATGGTAGACTTTGCCTGAGAACGGGTTTTCTGAAAAAGCATGAGATGGCGCTTTGCGTGACTCCTGCGGTCGGTGGTTTTTCCCTGGACGAGCCAGGGAAGATCTGAGGGTTTGGCTAAGCTGCCCACGCCGCAAGGTAATGCAAGTTGGCCGAACTTTCTTCCCTCGTATTTGTGCTATCGTAACATACAAGCGCGGGCTGTCAACAGGCGTCCTGCGATGTTCTCCTAGACCTTTGTCTTGCTTTCACTTGAGGCGTGCCCACCCGTCGGGCATAGATAGCTATCATGCTGAGGTGAGCAAGAATGAGCAAAGAAAGAGGTCAGTAATCTGAAGGGGCCCTGCTTCATATTGTATAAAGTTGCTGTACGCCTGTAATTTTAAAGGGCGCCGCTTCACGCATATCACCCTGCAAAGACAGGAAAGACGCCGGTTCGGTTTGGGCACCGGCTCACTCGTCAAACCGGGGGGCGAGGCAGCCCACGTTTAAGCTCGAGGATCTTTCGGCCGAGCTGTGCATCTCCACAGAAAAAGCTGGCGCCAAATCAGACAACATACAGCAAGAAAGACTGAACAGGCGCAACTTTCAACTTGTTGTGAATGCTAACTCGGACGTCGGAATGACAAGAGACGGCCTTAATACCTATTGCGAGATCATTCAGCATTACAGGCTAGAAAGGCTAATCTTCCCACCTCCGCATAAAACCTAACCAAAGAAGAAGAGCTACTGTGGAGACAACTCCAAACTAGAACTCTCCCTAACTTCGCCGTCCTTAGCCATGAGTACCCGGATAGATTTAAACCGCAGTGCAGCAAATGCAGTAGCAAAGCCACCCTAAACCATATATTCTGGGACTGTCCGACATATCCCCCACCAATATCGCTTTAGAGGCTCGCGCATGTGGGTCCGTAGGAGACCTTGCTGCTCAGCTCCCACCTTGAAACGCAAGTACAGGTCCTGACAAGAGCCCACGAGGTCGCTGCCAGTCTCCACTGACGGCTACCTATAGCCAGATCAACTAATCCCCTAGTTACTCAAGCCGATAAACGTTTTCCAATCCAAAATCTTGCAACGTTTCTTGTTGCAATTTGCAGGAACGGAGTTACCACATTCAAAACATCTTCGCACCTTTCCCTCATCTGTCATTTTTTTGTACGCTCAAAGGCTCGCGTTCCTCCACCGGCCCCTCCCAACCGGCCCCGCCACCGGATCCACGGTAGGCCTAGCTTTCTGACGCGCAGGAGCGACGCGGCGAAGGCCTACATACGGGCATGCGCTTAGAGACAAAAGGCACGAGTTTCGATAAGTCTCAGGAGAGGGCTCGCCAACTTCCGGGTGCGTTTGTGGGTTATGTGCTGCTTGTAAAAGTGTATTATTTGGCTCGCATTCTCATGAAAGCAAAATTTGGGGATTGAGGGAGTTTATGTACCAAAAAGTGTTACAGGGCCCATTGAAAGGGGAAGCCGGTGACCCGCTATGCCCTGGTTTAACCTACGGAATGGTCACGATGCGGTAGGCTGCTGCGTCAACTTTGGCGCCTCGTAATGACTGTCTGATAATCGAAGACGTCCGCTTCCCGTGAAGTAGTGGGCCGCCTTTGCTTCGGAGCAGGGAGCCATCGGAATATGCCTTGCCTATTCCAGTGGTCACAGTGCAATAGTTGCAAATAGGGGTGGCCGATATGGTTCCTGGTTTCCCGCTGGTCATCGAGGCACCCTAGTGTCCGAGTTGCAAGGCAACATATTATGGCAGCTCTAACACATGCATATGCGTAAGGAGATGCAGAAAGGAAGGCAGAACAGCTGTCGCGGTTAATCCATCCGCACATTATATGGCTCCACTGATTTCCCTTGTTGAGGACATAAGACGTGCGAAAAATCCGTACACTGGACAGCATACGTTTAGTCACATAAGAGTGTGAAGTTGCGGTAACTGAGCGTTTGTTGCTTCAACCGAACGTTGATGCATATCCTTTGTGACCAGCAGGGCACTGCGCTACATACAAGGGCAGTTTAGCAAACTAATGACTGCACGCCACGAGAAAACGTTTAAATGCGGTGTACTCTGCTTTCTTGCCTTCACTGGCGTGCTCAGAGCATTTCTTTCTCTCTTTTTTTTAATACTAAGGCGCGTATTCTCGAGCTTAATCTGTACAAATGAAAGCACTGTTCTAACGCTAAAGTGATTTCCTGCGTTCATTGGAGCTTTTTAACAGCCTGTGTGCAGTAGGGACAAACGTCTCTAGGGCGCGTGAACAGGAACCATAGCCTTTTTTAGCCACTGCCTTGAGACACGCGGTATTGTGGAGGTAAAACCCTGACGCGTTCTCTAGTATGCAGGGAAATGAGGTGCCCGTTGGCAGACCTGGCACCTAGGTGCCTAGATCGCTTTTTGCGCGTCCTGAATGCCTCTGCCTCCGATGCTGTCACGCATGTAATCCAGGCAGAAATTTCGCACTGTCTTCCCACTTTTATCAGACACATAATTCCCAGCCGAAATTTCGCACTGATCTTCCCGCTCTTCTTGGCGCCTTTTCATACGCCTTAACAGCTTCTCGCACGTCGTACAAATACTTGCGACGAGGGTCCAAGTTATGAGCCTGCTTTAGTTTCCCAGTCTGCCCCGAAAATCTTTAATCTACCCTAACTACACAAATACCAGTTATCACACCTCACACTCCACTCCCTCCGAACATACGGTCACCATACCGTCGATCCAAAGGGAAGCTTCGAGTACAAGGTTAAGCAGTGCACGATATTCTAGGTTAACAGTGCATGTTAGTGACGCTTTTGGTTAACGACAAAAGGAAACCTAGTCCAAATCACTTTTTTTTATGTCTGCCACCACGACCAGACTACATTACAGATAATAAAGTTTTTCTGTGTATGTGTGTTTTTCTATGTATGCGTTTTCTCCCGAAGTCTTCTTTTCTTAGTGGATTTTTTACAATACAAAAACAAAATAAAACGATATTGGAAAATATGTTGCTAGCCGTGGCAATCATTAATATCCTAAGCACACAAGTTGCGGCCGGCAGAAATAAAAGGGACAGCTAGAGGATGGCGGGATGAAGTGCAGAGGAGATGCGATAGCGATAAAAAAGGGATATATGCATTATTTACAAATATGCAAAGAGTAAACATGTTTACGCGGCTCGTGCGCGATTGTACAGGCACAGTTCGAATTCTTACAGCGCGCGAGCGACGACTGCGTATATGCACAAATAAACACTGTATATTCAAAGCCGCGCCCAAGAAGTGCCCAGTCACTGATGAATAGTGAGCTCGGCGCACCGCAGAATCCACATGGGTTTGCCGCCCAGCTGTTAATCGTGTAAGCGGAGCGTCCTCGTCACTGCGCGCACTGTTTGGTATAATTCGCAGGTTTCGCTCAATCCGGAGGGTGTTGTTTCGTGTCACACGACGCCGGACATCGACACGACCCGACGAAGGTCGTCCGTTCCATGTGAGTGCTGTATGAGGTTCAACTGACGCTATATAATTATCAACGCAAAATGTGATGCCATTGTCAACTCAATGTGACGTCATTAGCAACTCCAAATGGTCAAAAAACATCAGGAATTGCCCTTTAAATTCTAGTGTAAGTCACCAGGAAGGTTAATCTAAAGAAAGTCTGGTACAGCTATTGCGCACTGAGTGTCACATTGTAGACTTAACCGCACTTACCGTCTTTTAGAAAGCGAAGCACTCGCAGCAGCAGCTTTAGGTGGTTTTGACATGGGGCTCCTGAGCACGAGTTCAAAGGTTCCAGCCCTATACGTTAGGACCATTTAGTCGTAACCAAAAAGCGATTGGCGAGGAGAATGTCACGCTAGGATGTATTTTATGCACCAGGCAAACCGAAAGAGAACGCTAGTGCAGTGAGAGCGCATAAAAGTTGCTTGTAATTATACGCATGCTACTTTAGTGGAGTCGAAATAGATGGCCGTACAACTGAAATCGACGTTCACAAAGTGGTCACCACGATAGTTCCGACGAAGTCTGCTCGTTTTATTATTCCACAGCCAACAGCCAATCGCGCGCAGGCGGAAAGCAGGCCCGCAGCGTCACGGATGCCGTCGGTGACAACGAGCACGCAGACCCAACTACCAGCGGCAGTCAGGTCGCGGCGACCGTAGTAGGTGGTTTACAAACGGAACGCGACGAATCAAGGTGCCCGCCTTCCGCGACACCGCCGCAAGTCGCCCCCGTCCTGTCGCCACCGTCTACTTCGTTCTGTGTGGTCGGAGACGCTCTGAAAGATTCCGACGAGGAGCCCAGCGGTGTCTTCCTGTTTCCCGGGGCACGGGAAGCTCACTGGTCACCTGTGAGTGCTGCCATCTTTCGCGCACTCATGCAGCGTAAGACAGAGGGGAGAGCGGTTGGGATGCGCCGGAAGTGTTTCACGTTATAGTGCGCAAAATTATTATTTGATGTCAAAAAACTCCGCTTCATAAATATCCTCCCGCAAAATATTTTTGTTCACATTTGCAGGAGCGAGGCTATCTACGTTAAAAACATGTGATCGCGTTCCCCTCACCTCGTCATTTTTTGTACGCTCAAATGCCAATGTTCCTACTCCTGGCCCTCCCAACCGGTCCCGGCTCAGGGCTGGAGGCGCACGCAGAATTCCCTTGGAGGGCGGAGCTTCCAGACGCGCAGGGGAGACGCGGCTGCAAGTATCTGGCGTAGCTGTTTCTAACCCTACACACTTGCATGCGCTTACAAACAAAGGCGCGAGTTTCAAAAAGTCGCAGGAGAGGTCTCGACAACTTCCGAGCACGATTTTGGGTTGTCTGCTGCTTGTACTCGTAGAAGTGTATTCTTTGACTAGCGTGCTCATGAAAGCAAAACTTACCGGCACTGGTTGTTTAAAATTACCTACTGAAAGTATTGGAGGGTCAACTGAAGCGGGAAACCGTTGCCTCGCTAATTCCTGCTGTAACCGACGGCATCACCAGGATATGGGGAAGGCTATGGCGTCAGCTTTGGCCCCTCGTCATGACTGCCTGATAATCGACGGCTTCCACTTACGCTGAAGTAGTCGGCCGCCTTTCGTTACCGGCTTTATCGACAGCATCAGTCGCATAGACAGCTCTTGACCTCGCTCTGGGCTCCATTGTCCACATTCCGACTCGCCGTGCTCAGCATGCTGCCGTATGGCTCCCATCTGTGTTCATCTCTGCTCTTGTTCACGCCTTCGTCACGTACAAAGTAGACGAATTCGGCTCAGGGAGCCATTGGACTAAGCCTTGCATTAGGCGTGGGTTTTAGTGGAATAGTGGCACACAGAGGTGGCCTGGAGGGTTCCTGGATGCCGCTGGCCATCGTGGCACCGTACAGGCTGAGTTGGTAAGGCGACATGTTATGGCAGCTCTAACGCATTAATGGGGAACTGTAGAAAGGAATGCGGAACAGCAGTCCTTATATAATATGCCTCCACCGATTTCTGTTGAGCAAGGCATGATAACAGGTTGAAGAAACAAGAGTTGCATCCGCATGCGCGACAGTATACGTTTAGTCACTTGAGAGATAAGTGGCGGTGACTGAGACGGATGATGCATCAACGTTCGGTTAAAACAACACGAACGTTGATGCATCATCCATTCTGGCCATCAGGGGTCCTGCGCAGGGCAGGCAAGTTTGGTAAACTGTTGACTGTACGCCACGGGAGAAACGCTGAAATGGGCCGTACCTGGCTTCCTTGCCTCCACTCGCATTCTCTGAGCGCCTTTAATATTTTTTTTTTACTACTAAGACGAGTATTCGCGGGTTTCTGTGGCTGGGGACAAATGTCTGCAGGGTGCGTGAGCGGCAACCGAAGCCGATAGCACTTTTTAGCCGGTGGCTCGAGACATGCGCTATTGTGAACGTTAAACCATAAAGCGTTCTCTAATGTGTAGTATAGTGGATTAAGGTGCCCGTTGGCAGATCCGGCTCCTAGCTACGTGTCTCGATCGGTCTTCGCGCGTCCTCAATAACTTTGTCTCCGATGCTATCACACATAAAATCCCCGCAAAATTTTCGCACCGTCTTCGCACTTTTCTTACGCCTGATTAGCTTCTCGCATGTGGTATATACACTTACGACGAAGGCCCAAGTTATTTTAGTTTCCCAGTCTGCTGCACAGTGCACAACAAATTGAGGTGGGGCGCGCAGGTGCACACGCGGAGCATGGTTGTTACTGCGCTCACTACAGGGTATACATTGCAGGTCTCGCTCAATCCGGAGGGTCATCTTTCGTGTGGCACGGCGCCGGATATCGACAAAACCCGACGTAGATCGTCCGTACGATGTGAGTGGTATGCGAGGTTCAACTAACACGGTGTCTAACTGGACCTCCACAGTATATCTCCGCCTCGCGCGAATAGTCACAACGAAGCAAGAGCTTGACACGGCTTAAATCCGAGTTTTATTTTAAGGTATTCTGGAAGAATGATACCGGAAAAGTTAATCACAGAGGCGTCTTTGTAGTAAGAGAACGTGAAGGATAAAAGCTGAATATTGTCTGAACGATGCAGTAACCGAGTGCCAAGTGCAAGGAAATACACGTAATTATCCTCAAAGCGTTCATTTGCTTTTACTTTCTTCTTTAACTTTTACTTTCATGGCAGTTGTTCTCCAAATGTGCGCGTAACGAAAGTTCTACTCCCCCCCTTTGCTTTGCGCATTCGAATTGAAAAAAAAAATCGTTTTGTTTAAATAGATGCAGCCCGTAATACGGTATGAAGTCAAAACATCAAAGCTTCCAGCACATATGACACACATAAGTGTGAGGGATGAATGTACCGGCCCCATTCTCATCCCATATGGATGCCCTCAAGCTCTGCTCCGAAAGTTCTGCTCCTTAGATCACATAGAAAACACTGTCAGTCTGGATAACGTTCTGAATAAAATTCTTGCTAACGCGTGAGTTTGGAGCCACGACATACTACACTGAACACCGACGGTGATTACGGCGCCGGCCACCCTGTAGAAAATGTCGCGTATACAGCGGTTGTTTCAAATAATCCTCGGAACAGGCTTTTTCTTTCTGACGCGCCGCGGTGGCTCAATGACGAAAGACGCGGGTGCGATCCCGGCCGCGGCGGTCGTTTTTCGATGACGGCGAAATGCTGGAGGCTCGTGTATTGTGCGATATCATTACACTTTACAGAACCCCGTATGGTAAAAATTTCCGGAACCCTGCGCTGCGTCGTCCCCCATTCCCCTAGCCGCTTTGGGACATTAAACCCTATAAAACCATACCTTAACATACCATACCGCACCATACGATACCACACCTCTCAGGGACAGCTTCTCCGCATGTGAACATTGAAACCTCTCACCTCATGGCTCGCCCTGGGGGAAGTTTTTCTGAAAGGCATATTTGACGTCGCAACCGTAGGAATGATTCACAATTTATGTACAATAACCTGTAGAGCTGGAAAGGGAACCTTAAATGACGTTAAGTGTTGGATAGTCTGTTTGGGGACTTTTTAGAACATTCGTAACTATAAAAAATATCGATAATTGGTCTCACGTTTCTCAAAATATGCTTTGACAGGCTACTGCAGCTAGTAATCGATGTTTAACAGAAATTATGGCCTTCACCCATTCAAATGAAACATGGAATTTTGCAGGCACTGATAATCTGAGGCTTTTTGTGATTTCCCTTCACCCAACTCCCAACACTGCTGATACTGCGGATCCATTACCGCTTACACCGTACTGTCATTTGTGGTTCGCAGTTGGAGTCGCCACGTTCCGGGAGATTTCGGCCTTAACCGAGACCTTGCTTCACTACAAGGATCTCACGTTCTGGCTAGCCATCCTAGCCATAGCGGGCGGCTTTGCCGGCATCGTAGTCTTGCTGTTTTTCGCCGGCGGCAAAGTGCGCTACGGCCCGCGTCTCGGCGAGTGCGCCAGCGAGTCCTGCAAGCGGGCTTCACGCGACTTGGACCTGCTGATAGACCCGGGCGTGGACCCATGCCGGGACTTCTACGGCCACGTCTGCAGCCGCTGGGTGCAGAAGACTGCAAGATCCGGTGGAAGCCCTGTCAGCTTCCTTCGCTACGGCACCAGAGAACTCACGCGGCGTATCAACAACACGCTGAGTGGAACGAATGAGACCAAGCCAGCCTCACTCGCCCTCTACAAGGTGGCCATGTTCTACCAGTCCTGTGAGCGCTTCGTGGGGAACACTGGCACTGCGTCGATGAGCGAGGCTCTGCTTCCATTTCGCCAGTATAGCAACGAGCTGCTCAACGTGGAAAGTTTCGCCGACGTTGTCCGGTACATCGTCCAACTGTCGCTGGCGCGCGGGGTTCACACCGTGCTGGACATTCGGCTGAAAAGGTTCCCCGACGGTGTGTTCCTGCGACTCTTGAGGGGCCATACGCTGTCGCGGAAGATGGATGCGAAGCCCGCGTTGTCCCTGAAGAACTACTTGGAGCAGCTGATGGATGACGGGGTCTCCGGCATGCTCGGCCGTCACATTAATGTGTCCGCCATCTTAGAGATAGAGCGCAGCTTGCGGGACTACATGATACGGGAAAGTCGAGAGCAACGCCAAAGCATTTCCATCCTGGAGGTCCTGAATGCGGATATGCGTCTTGATGAATGGCTCGACGCTATAAACGTCCATCTGCCGCTCCAGTACAAACTAAATAGTCAGTCCGTGTTGTCCGCTGAGAGCGTGGACCTGATTCAACAGCTGCTCAGCTTTTTCAAGGACCTCGTCGACTTCGGAGTGGACTATATATACGTTCAGATCCTGCTCGACGCATTTCGGTTCGACTACTTGCGCCGAGTCAGCTCCAACGACTCCGAACAGGTAGTGTCCTCATGCTTGCGGGCAACTCAATTGGTCATGCGGAACACCAGGGACATCATCGCGTCCCATCTCTTCCCAGAACAGAGCGGGGACGGTGCCGTCGATCCCATATTCTCCGAGGTGCTCGAGTCCGTCTCGGTTCCAAGCACGTTCTCCTGGATGAGAACGCTCATGAAAGTGACGGCTGAGAAAACGCTTCAGAATATCTTCCTGCACCAGTTCAGTGTCTACTCCCAAACTCCGTTCGACGAGGCCGATCTCACAACGGCGTCCAAAACTAGCAGCTTTCCGGGCTTCTTCCTTCAAATGAAGAAGCGGCAACAGTTAAGCCTTTTGGAAGACCCTCCGGCACCACAAGCTATCGAAATCGACGACGCTTTCCTCTTGAGCAGCGATGTGTTCTACGACGACCATTCCAACAGCATCGTCGTCCCAGCGTCAGTGCGCCAGGAGCCCATCCTGTATGCCGAGGACGTTCCACCGGAATACGTCATGGGAAGCCTTGGCATTCTAATCGCAAGAGCCCTTCTGCGCGCTGTGGTTCCGACCAATGCGTCGAGCTTGTGGTCATCGGAAGAGAGGCTTGCCCTGTCTCATTTCAACGAGTGCATGGACGGCCTTGAACGCACGGCCTTCAATGTGAGCATCGACCGTCATGATAGCAGGGATCCTCGCGAAGTCTACGTCTGGACCCAGAGCGCTCGCAGCGCCTTTAACGCTCTCAAAGCAGCCTACGAACCGAGCCGGACGGCCGTCAACTATGGCATCCATTGGGTCTCGGCTCAGAAGACGTTCTTCCGGAGGTTCTGCCTTCTGTCATGCAACGTGAGAAGCCAGCAACAGCGTCTTGCCTCCAGGGCGCTCTGTATGCTCCCATTGATAAATATGGAGGAGTTTTCAAAGACTTTCGATTGCCCCTACCACCCGGCGGCCTACTCCAGCGATCAGTGTGAGGTGACTTCTTCGCTGGTCAGATGAACGTTAGTGTGCACATCTAATTTTCTTCAAAAATTGTGTAGAATGTCTAGTTTGTACGCGCAATGGTTAGCACGTTGCGTTTTCACCTTATCGCCAGTTAATGTTCCCGCGTATAAATGCTAATATTCTTGCGGCTGTTTGTTAGGGGGGTCTTGTGAATAATACGGCCTTTATGCAGAAAACTGTCGCTTTGCTCAACACTATCCGTGATCCTCATGGTGAGATGGTATCCTTTATCTCTTGATTTTTCTTTTATGCTATACTCGGCAACACTGCTCGTGCTTTTCACTCAAAATAACTTTTTGGGGCAGGCTACATAAGGTCCCGGGTAGTTGCCTGCACTAACAACTGCTTTCAGAATTTCAGGAAAATCCTTCCTCGGAAGACCGTCATCGAAAGTCGCCAGATTTGCGATTATGTGCAATATCTTCCTTTACCGTTGTGTATTTCTGACGCCGTCACATAGGAAGCGTTTCGATCAGAAAAAAAGTATTCTGCACTGAACCTTCAATGTTTTTCGTGGATAACCTTGCGGCCTGTTGGGAATTCAGTATTCTAAAGGCGGACACAGGCTGTGTATGAGGAACTAGACAGAAGTCTCGTACCCAGATGGTTTCGCTGCTGTGTTTGCCGACTCGTGCACTGAATGCAGGGAAGTTGACGAAGCGTTCTGTGGCAGTAATTTGTAACAATTACGTGCTCTTTTCAAAGCCACCTTGTCTGCGGCAAAGTATAGTTTTTTCGAGTATCACATGCGCGTTGCAATCACGTAGACGAACCGTTGTCGCTGTTCTGCTGCCGGCATTAAAGTGGCGCCATGAATGCTTCAGTAGTTCTAGCCGAGCTGTATTTCGAGAATAAACTTACTCTGTGGAAATGCATTATCGGCAGTAAAGTGTGCGGCAGGCGATTTCTTGGAAAAACGTTTTTTGTAGCTTTACCTCGCTCCGCCTGACATTCTTTTCAGAGGAAGGGGCATGTAGGCCCCGAGTGCCTTTACACATTTATGGCTTGCGTGACTGCACCGCAATAAAATTTTTTTCCGCGCACACGCCTCCTGTAACCTTTCGCTGGCGGTAGTACCTCCATACACAACTAAAAACCCCTTTGTTTGTTTACTCCTTCGAGGCTTTCAGATGCTGGGGTCACTGTGGGCAGCATACGGGTAAGGCTATTGTGTCCGTGCCAGCCACACACTCGCGTCACTTGTATGCAACCCGTATCCGCCAACACGTGGGACAAGTTGCTGCCACCGAGGGTTCGGGCGAAATAACCGGAGACAGAATACCTTAAAAATTATTAGTCTCGTGTATAAATTAAAAAAAATAACGCGGATTAATGTTCCGTCTGCTTAAAAAGACGAGGGCTTCTAGCTGTAGGGGTGGTCACAGGAAAAGCGTATACATCGACTACCCTTGGCGAGAGAGCAGTCTCCCTGCGCAAGAAGCGTTAAATGCTTTTAGCTCCAGTTGTCGGTGCGCCGCGGGTGACCTTGGCACCGAAACGAAGACAAATCGAAGGGATAACACGAAGGCGAGCCTTAAGGAACTTTCGCGAAGCTTTGTCCGTCCCGTGGTGCCTAGTGCTGCGCGGCCGCCGGAACAGCGCATGCGTCAACAGTCGTCTTAGTCTCGCGGTAAACGAAGCCAGCGCGTGACGCGAATTATCCTGCGCTCTGTCCTGCGGCCTTAGCGGCGCACGAAAAATTCCTCGTGATGTGGGCGAACCGGAAGCGCCGCGTGAGTTGCGTCATGCTTGCGGATGACTGCTATTGAGGGAGGGCTCGAAAAAAAGCGAAGAGTTTTGGAAGGAACCTATTTTTCTGTTTTGCTTTAACGATGGATGGAAAACAGGAAAAACTGGGTATGGTCCAGATATGAAAAAAAAAAAAACGTATATGCAGGGAATGTGAATGCGTCATTCCTTTCGACCTTGTAACACACTGCACAGTGAGCAGGCAGATGGATTTAGATAAGTAAATTGCTTTAGAGAGGTGGTTACGAAGGTCGCTAATGCACCCAGGAGTAACATTACTAGTAGAGCCCTGAAATGCCACATGAAGCAACTGATCCCTCAAGCGAGTTGGTTCCATCACAGCTTGCATAGAGGCTGCAATTGGAAATACGCTCAGGAATTCAACGAAACGTTGGAGGTCGACGGTAAGGCGTGAGCAATTGGTAGGCTATGTCATGAAGTTTCTTAAATGCTTGTTACAAAACTGGTGTCTCGGAATGCATGCAGACTGCGAACAATATGTATGCTTATATTTTTGCAAAGGCGCATTGAGAGCCGTGTGCAAACTTGTTGGAATATAAAGGGTCAAGAGAGAAGAAATTAAATGTTCAACAATACTCCAGTCTGTACCAGAGTTGCCAACATGAACTGAACTGAAGGGTAAGCGTAGCAGATATCAAAACTGGACCTAGGTGCTGCTACCCGCACTCACTAAACCGGTATTGGCCACAGTGGGGCATTGAGCTCCCGTTTCGCTTTCGCGTGCTGTCGCACGGATACAGCAGCGGTTGCCGACCAGTCGAGCGCTTCTCTGAAAATGTAGGAAAGGGTTGAGACCTCCGTGATAGGGAGGATAAGAGGATGGAAGATGGGAAGTGTTGTATATACAGGTCCTGTAACGTTAGTGCCAATTGTTTTCGCTGGCAGAGTGAGCAATTTGTTTAAAGGGGGGATGGCTAGTGTTTGATAACCGAGGAGGCAGCTGAGGTGCCATTGATCTGTTTACATACTCGATTCCAGTTGGTGTCGTCCAGAACCTTTCAGTGAGTGATCGTGTTCATGGTGAGTGTGGCGAGTTTTATGCGGAGCACTACGAATTGCTAGGTTGTTGACTTATCCGTGAAAGGAGTCGTTTCCGGCGCTTCCGCGAGTGGATCAGTCGCGGGACGGGTGTCGATGTGGTGGCATCTTCCTGTGCAGTTTCAATGAGGTCCATCAAATTATAAGAGGATGCGGATAGAGGCAGAGTTTTGAGAATTTGTCGCAATTTGTCCTATTTTGTGCAGGCGGAAATACACCTGTGAAAGCCCATCGAGCTGAGCCTTTTCCATACTTGCGAACGCCACTTAAGCGGTCACCGAATTAGCGCAGTGATCTCTGCTCCTACGCAAAGCAAAAAAAAAAATTGTCGGTGGCTTAGCTCTGGTTAAACCTGGAGTGATGTGATAGCTACAATTGGCCGAGTGGAACTTGCTCAGTTGAATTGCAAAGTCAGTCTTTCGCCGCTCTGTTTCGCTGGACGTTCCTTCTTCATCTTCGTCCCACTTGATGTGGCGCATGCGCACAGCTGTGGCAGCTCGGTTTCGCCGGCGCACCGCGCCGCCAGCAGCAGCAGCTGTTCCGCACCACGTGGCTGGTCACGTGACCAACCACGTGACGAACCGCGTGACCAGCCACGGCGCCGCGCCGCCGGCAGCTTCTCCGCACCACATGACCAACCATGTGACAGCGTGGCGGCGCCGCCACCGCCACGGCGCTGCCACGCTGAAGGCTCGAAATGCTACCGTTATGTAGCTATCGCTACAAAACGTTGCAAGACTCCGGCCCGTACTGGTCAACTTTGTTAGCTTCAAGCTTGTGCAGACGTCCAAGCTAGTTTTAAATCTAAAAGATCGAGCTGGCTCCCCACTGAAGATTTCTTCCTGGGACAATGACTACAAGTTGCACTGAAAATGCGCATTACCGGTGCTGTAAACGCGCATTTCATACCCGGTAACTCTACTCAAGATAAAGATCCGGTGAAACGTTATCGGTGGTTGACTTTTAACGCATGCGATAGCGTTACGATATGGTTTGCGCCCATTTTGCGCGCAGTAGATTTTATCTCCTTTATTTGGGCTGCTTTTTTTCTTTTTTTATTCCCGTGAAAATTCAGTACTACTTTTTGCTCATTTCCTGTCGTCATCAATAGCAGCGAATACTTAAGGAAACCAGTGGGTGTCAGTTCATGGACTCGATAAATCACGAACGTTGTGAACCTTGCGGATGCAGGTGCCAGGTGCACATAAAATATGGCATTTTTATACTCCGCTCAGAGGCTAATTGCTGCAAATTAGGCGATGACACTGCGTAATTCTACACTAACCGACAAAGCCTTTGATCTGAACCAGAGCCCTGCGCGGGCTCGGGACGGCCTATAAACCCGAGCCGAGCGCTGCTCTCATTTGTGTTGGAGCTTGCGTTTGCCATAAATGCTTCCGGTCCAAGACGTTGCGACGGTCCGGGGCGCTCGGCGTGCTGAACTGCAGCGGCTATCGGAAGAGCTACTCAGGGGATTAGTTGCTAAGCATTATCAAGGAGTTACACAGGGAAAGCAGAACGGTGGGTCTCAAAATTAACTTCCATAAAACCAAAGTAATGTTCAACGCTCTAGGTAGAGAACAGCACCTTAATATTGGTAGCTAGGCGCTAGAAGTGGTAAGGGATACGTGTACTTGGAGCAGGTAGTAACCGCAGATCCGGATCATAGAGTGAAATACCGAGAAGAATAAGAATGGGGTAGAGCTTTTTGCCGGATACTCTCGGATTGTGAATGGCTGTTTACTAATATCCTCAAGAAGAAAGTATATAACAGCTGTATGTTACTGTACTGACGTAAGGGGTAGAAACATGGAAGCTGTTGAAATGGGCTCAACTTAATTTGAGGACAGTACAGCGGGCTATGCAAAGAAAAACGATAAGTATAATGTTAAGAGACGGTCAAATGTTTTACATGAATCCCCCAAGGTGGAGTAGATTTGTAATAAGGGAGTAAATACTCATTGACATCCACCCAAGCGCAGCTGTACGGCTACGAAGAAAAGCTATGCAGCTTTCTCAGAAACTTCGCAGTTAAAGAAAAATTTCGTTCTGGTCCGGGCCTTTGTAGCCGCATGCTTGCGCTTAGGTGGATGTCATATCTAAGGGTTCATCAACGAATGGTACTGCAGTGAGAAATCGTACAGAATGCCGTGTCAAATCGTGTTGTTTTTTTCTATGTCCGTTGCATGATCTCCCAGAAGAGTATTTCATCTTTGCAATTGATGAAACAATGCTCAATCACTTCAGGAGCATGTCAGAAGTGATATATAGTTAATCATATATACACAAAAATATCCTCTTTCTCTAGCTATGCTTTAACCGGTAATGTCTCAGTGTCTACCGTAAAAAAAATATTTTTGTGCAGGGCGAGAGAGGCACTTTACGCACCCTCTTGAGTACGTCATGTCCCGGTAAACCAAAATACACAGAGCGACACATTGGCGGCGGAAAGGGCATACAGATTAAGTCTTTGTACAACCGTTTCCTCGACACCGAAAAAATTAACTCAGAGGTAAAACGAACAAGTAGAAAACGAACAGACAAATACACCTCATGCATGAATATCCAGAAACATGGACTATCAGAAACATTAGAAGACACACTGATCCCAGCAAGCAACGTACCTCCCCATGTGCGCTAAAAAAATGGAATGTCCCAGTACCGGTACAACATTTATCAAACATTTCTGGACCATAGAGGCAGGACATACAAACACAAGCAAAATGGCAATGCTCCCATTAAGGGTCGAGAAAAGATTTTTCGGCAGTGTTAAGCAGCAACAAAAACGAACCATAGTATTTTGGTCCCAGGAAGGTAAATGGGTAAAACTTTTCAGGACCAATGATTTCCAACAAGAAATAAAAATTGACTGCTTGCTCTCTTTTCTCTCTCCCTCGCGCCACAAGCTGCGGTGTTTTGCTCTTGCACTCGTCGTTTTGAGAGATCAAACGATAGTTTCGTTCGCGCAGCCGAAGGAAGCAGTTAGCCGCGCACCTCTCTCGACGCATGCGTTTCTCGTGCACGTGGGCCGTCGGCTTCATACTGCAGGCAGGCGACGGCGGGCTGCCTTTTCATCGCGCCGCTGGAAGCGGCGGTCACCAGTGTGCCCGTCTTCTAGCGTTTTCCCTGCTGCCGCCACCTTCAACATGGCGTTGCATGCAGTCCCTGCACGCATCTCCGACTATCGGCAGTCCTCTCTCCGCCGCTGTCTAGCATAGGTGCAGTAATGGCCTCCCGTCGCTCGCCCGGCTTCCTCGCTGGACGGAAGACATCTTGCCCGCCCTTATTCGCCCAGCCCCCAGCCGTTCGCGCGCAAGCCCCAGCGCGCGGTAGCTCTTGCTAACATCACTGGGTTGTCGTGGACTTTGTAGCTACGGATTCACGGCAGCTTTCCCGCGCACCTCGGCGTGCCCACACCATTACTTTTGGAACTGATGCAGCGATGGCGCATCGCAAGCACTGTGCGCAGCTTCACGGCGCCATGATGCCGCTGTTCCAGGCGGCGTTCGCGGCGGCGGAGTTCATGGCAATGGGCGACTCCTATAGCACGCTGCAACATGCTGTTGCTGGCTGCGTGGCCGTCCACTGCGGACATAGGAGGGAGGGACCTTGTGACCCACCACTCTCTTGCTGCAATTGCCCATGCCTGCCTGCACTACGTACTTCACCATGGCCGTCCACGGCGGTCATAGATGGGAGGGGCCTTGAGACCCACCACCCTCTTGCTGCGACTGCCCTTAGCCTGCTCTATACGTACTTCGCCGTCGCCCAGCCATTCTGTCACAGCGGTATATACTCCGTCTCACAAGATGTTTGCAGCACTACGAAAGGTACAGCTCTCTCGTCCAATCAGGATGGCGCGCACTACATTAGTGTGTTCCTACGCGCCTGTGGCTCGATCCACCTGATGTCCAGGTGGCTTCTTTCTACCTCTATTTATAGTAACACCGAGCCACAGGTGTTCCACCGCGCAGCGCCGCGCCTTTCCTCAAAAATCCAACTTTCAATTTTCTCTCGCTTCTTTCCCTCCTTTATCTCTTCCTTTACGATGCGGTTCGGGTGTCCACCGAGATATTGTCTTTCTTCTTTCCCTCCCTCCATTATCCCTTCCTTTACTGCGCGGTTCGGGTGTCCACCGATATATGTGAGACAACCAGGGTACTGTTCTCATCAGTTCCTCTGTTGTCGCGTCGCAGTAAATTTAAGTAATCGTGTCATGTGCATATAAATTTATTTACTGCAGCTTGCCGAGGCAGCCGAGTGTCGATGGTGGCGAAATGCAAAACAAGCCCATGTGCTGCGCGAGAGGCAACGCACGTTAAACGGGTTCGATCATCTCATCGTCCTCATAACAACTGAATTCAGCACTGCTGGTTGTGTCGTCCTCCAGGTTGAGAACAATGGCCGGTCCCTGGTCAACAACATCGTCGATGATGTGGTCCAGTTTTCTCATCACATCTTCCTCACTGATAATATGCTGCACGTAATTCTTCCATTTCTCAACAGTCACTTGCGTGATGCCTTGCCAAACCAGAGGCTCGACGTCTTGGAGCTTAAACGTCTTGTTTTGGCTGGCCACGAAACCCTTGACGTTGCTCCAGACAAGCTCTATCGGGTTCAGTTGGCAGTGGTACGGTGGCAGGCGCACAACGAGATGGCCAGCAGCTTTAGCAATGCAGTCGAAACGGTATTGCTCCCCACCTGTGTTCACATTGCTGACAAGCTGCATGAGCTCGGCCTTCACCATGCCGCTGCTCCACGCGACACCTTTTCCGGACAGCCAAGCCTGTATGTCCTTTTTGAGGCTACTCATCCGCGGCACTTTATCCTGCTTCACAGAATGATATGGCGCGTTGTCCATCACTATAACGCTGCCGGGTGGTAGTAGTGGGAGAAGTCTCCTGGAGAACCAGTTTTCGTAGTGTTCCCCGTTCATTTCCTCGTGGTAATCGCCCGAGTTTTTCTTCGCTCGGAAAACTTCCGCTGCGCCTTCGACAAAACCTTGCTCACTACCGCAATGCGTCACAATAAGCCACAATAAGTCACCTTTGCCACTGGGGTTTTGTAGACCAGTCGACAGTCCGGATCGATGCGCTTGGTGTGCAGATTGGATGGTGCAGTCAGTCCACACTCGACTTCGCGTGTGGCCGGCGTTAACCCACGTTTCGTCGGTGAAGAAAATAGGCCTACCCTGGCGTCGCAGCTCCGCTATCTGGCGCAGGTACCGGCGGCGACACTGCACAATGTGCGTCGCTTCGATTAACATCGCATTCCGAGAGCGCTTCTTATATCGGAAGCCAAGTTTCTTCAACATCCTCTGCATTGTCGCTGCGGACGCGGTCGGTAGCGTTTCGTCCTCTTCGAAATGCGCAACCACCTTCGCGATAGTTGGAATTTCCCCTCTCTGGAAAAAGGTGTGTACCACCCTTCGCAACACGCTCAGGTCAAAATCGTCCAGCTTCTTCGTCCGCTCGCGGCCTCTTCCGCCAGCACGCTTCTTCGGTGACAACACTCGGCCCGCGTTCAACGTCTCCGTTGTCCACTTGTAAAGCGTTCGCTCGCTCACCTGCGTGAGTTTTGCCGTCCTCTTGATGAGCGCATTTGTACTCCAACTGCCCCCGCACTCGACGCGAAGCGCTTCAAGAACATTTAAAGCCACCTGCTTCGCCTGCTTGGGGAAACAGCGCACTGTCGGTGTAGAGCACACAGGAGACACAACAGACTCGTCCGACGCCATGTTGGAAAGTGGCGACGCATCACTACCTCGCAGCAGGCCTCCGCAGAGCTGTGTCCGTACGGGCTTTGTCTGGTAATTTCACCAGTGATTGAAACACTCCCTACCATTTAAATATACCTGTCCAAATCATGTTTTTAGTTGCAATGCTTATTGTTTTGATTAATAGTCATACACTCCTCAAATATTCGAGGAACTATTTTCTGCGTTTCTGCAGCCCTGATTGGACGAGAGAGCTCTACCTTCCGTAGTGCTGCAAACATCTTGTGAGACGAAGTATAGTTTGTGTTGTGTTCGCGTCGCTAGTGACTGCCCCCCCCCCCCCCACCCCTGCCCATCGGATTGCTTGTGCCTTTATCTCGCCTCCCATGCCGGACTGTTCCGCACGAGTGGTCTGCTGAAACATGTGCGCGGCGCGCCGCGGCTCCTACCTCAAGACGTCCCCCCCCCCCCCCCCCCCCCCCCCCTGCCGTCGCGCTCCAAGCATTCTTATCCCGACACTTAGTCACTAGAAAATAAAACTCACAGCATCGTTACGAGGGTGTAACGCGTATGTTTGAGGGTTCGCTGTGGTGTGAGAAGGCACAGGAAAGAAGGCTGAGTTGAATTTATGGTTGCAGCTGTTGCAACCTTCTATTTCTTCCCTTGTTTTCCGTAGGCAACGTCATCAGTGTATTTTGGTTTAGGGACATTTTTTTTCGCCCAGTAGAACTAATATTGCGATTTTTTCATAACATGTCAATGAAGCTTCCTCCGAGACTCGTGCGTCCCAGGGAAACAACTGTTCCTGGCCGATATGCTGTATATCTAGATCGTCGGTAGTCATTCCAAGCGCAGTGGATGATTTCACGGATGATGTCGACGTTCATGCAGTGGTCGTAACTTCGGAGATGGTAAACAAGAAAATGTTTGCTCGACTGGCAGAAGCAACAGCCACAGACCCGGACTGAGAGGCAGTGTTGCGCTATCTAAGGAGTGGAGAAGAAATCGAGGGGGCTGGATGAAACCATTCCCACCTGAGTTATCAGAAGTTCAAGGCATTGTCGTGAAAAGAGCAAAAGTCGTCATCCCTCTCCTCCTGAAGGTCTTAAGATCTTAAATAGTTGCGTTAATGAAGGCAACTTTGGCATAAATAAGTGCTAAGCAAGAGCCCGTCGTTTGGTATTGTGGCCGGGCCTGAATGCGGACATTGAAAATATAGTCAAGGCCAGTTCCGTTTGCAAAAATACGCGTACAAACAACAAAGCGAGGCAGTGGTGCTTTGGGCGACTCCAGACCATTCACGGTACAGGGTCGGCGTTGAACTGTTTATGTACGGCGGGACCTCCTACCTATGCGTGTTTGATGCGTTTTCAAACTTCCCTGAAGTCAAAAAGCTACCAGGCACAAATATATGCAGTGCCATTGCTAAGCTCAGCTCAATTTTTTCAAGATATGGAATTTCATTGCAAATCTGCACCGACAACGGTCCTCAGTTTTCATCCCATGAATTTGCTTTGTTCGCATCTAGATGACTTCAGCCATGTTGCGTCGAGTCCAAGATTCTCATGGTCGAAATTGCTCACCGAGAAAGGAGTCCAAATTGTCGAAAGGATCATGAAGAAGACCGGTGAGCTGAAGGAGGACTTCTGGTTGGGTCTACTCGGCTATCGCTCGACTCCACCAGCCGAGGGCAGGTCCCCTGGAGAAGACGTTACGCACTCGGCTACCAGATTTTGTGTCGTGCGCCAGGTGTCTATGCGCCAACCACGCTAACAAAGGTCCTTCAGGGGGACAACGCTATCAGAACTCAAGAAAGATACAGTCGTAAGAGTAGGATGGGGACGCGTTGGATTGCGAGGCTCTAGTCACGGACCAGGTGACACCAAGTTCTTACCGTGTCCTTACAGAGGACAACCAAATCTTAGACGCAACCGGCAACGTCCTCTAGCCACACGTTGATCCTTCTTAAATGACAGCGGAAGATGAGCCTGGCGTTAAAGACATTTCCCAAGAAAAAGCAGGAGCGTCAAAGTCACCACAGCGCACGCAATCGATGCCAAGGCGACCCACCCGACAAAGGCGACAGCCCAACGACGGGAATTTCAACCAAGTGTTTCGTATCTCGCTCTCAGACTCCTAAATATTGCAACGAGGGAGATAGATGTATCAGTCGCGCATACGTGCCTTGTATGGTCCCTTTGCCCAGCACAATATCTGTACCACGTGGATGTTATGATGAAGTCGCTTGTACACTACCCTTAGCGAAGAAAGACTGTGCTAAAAATGCATTTCGATTATATTGTACTAATTTCATATTAATTTTGTATTTGTTTCTATGCTTAAACTGCAATAGGAATGCTTTATAAGTATGCTAGGAGTATTGTTTTGAACATTCTTTCAAATTGGTCAAAAATACAACTTTTTGCCGCTTAGTATATTTATTATACATTAAAAATATACAAAAATATGCATTAAATACATTACATTAAAAACAAAAGCAAAAATATGCATCTAATGCATTAAAAACATATTCACTTCGGCTTGAAAAAGGTGCACCAGTCGACTTTACCGGACGAGACTGATTAATGTTGTCAACGGCAGAACTACTGAGACCCAGCTATAAGCATAAGGAGCCCATCGCAGAGAAAACGCAGAGTTGTCATCAATGAAGGGGTTCATCACATTGCAAGGTCACGCGACGGAACTTGAATGGGAAAGCTGTCGCCACGTAGCAAATGCCGACAGAAAGTGACGTCAGCAAACAGGAAGTTCTCCGACAACCGTGATACTTGGCTTCCCTTATATATAACCCCCGAGAGACGACACATTATATCGCCCGGTGAGGCGTCTTTCGCGCATAGACTGTGGGCCCCCAAATTGTCGCAGAAGTGCCGGACTGGTCGCGTTCGAATCTGGAGACGATCTAAAATCGCATAGCTAATGGTAACTTGCGTCAGGAATCAGTGTGGAGTCTAACTGTCAACCAACAAATGCATGGGCGTCTATGGGAGCCGGTATGCCTTGCCAGTCGGGGTCCTTTTCGCTGGCATCTTCGGGCCCGTAGGTGTCCAAGGCGCCCTTGCCGGTATAATGCTATCACGTTCTCCACATGTAATGTGAATAAGTTGTGATTGCTTTACTGCTTAAAGTTACCAAAAACGAAAGGACGACAGAAAAAGGAGAGTTTTCAGTGCTCCTGGAAACGTGATTTCGAGAACTACATTGTTCCGCAGCATCTTGAAGAGTGCTGCAAATATGTTTACACGAACTGCTCATTTGTTAAAATTGAAGTGTAGTTTGGACGAATCCATTTCGTATTTACGAAAATACACTTTCAGTGCATTGCAAAATGCATGCGGTTTGCCGAAACGCGATTTCGAGCACTCGACTGTTCTATGGCATCTTGAAGATTGCTGCAAATATGTTTACGCGGACTGCTCATTTGTTAAAACTGAAGTGTACTTTGGACCAATTCATTTCGTATTTACGAAAATACACTTTAAATACATTGCCAACGTGCAAATGCGATTTCTGTAAACGCGATTTCGAGCAAAAGATTGTGCTACGGCAACTAGGTCTGTCTGTTGTCTGTCTGTTGCTGCCAGGAAGAACGGAAAGTGCACAGGCCTGCTGACTGGCTCAAGCCGAGCCACAATCGCTACCACGTGCAGATAGTAGGAGGTTGAAAGATGGGATAGAAAGACAGGAGAGTAAAGACGCGCTAAAGACAAGGCCGATCCCGGAGGTAGAGCAATACCGGGAGAACCGGTGGCGGGAGTGAAGCATCCATCAAACTCTCCGCCACATTTCTAAAAATAAGTCCAATTGGACCCGTAACAGATACTCGACGGGGACCGGACATTAGGAGTGTGCTGCAAATATGTTTAAAAGGGCTGCCCGTTTTTAGAATTGAAGTATACTTCGGACGAATTTATTTCATGTTTACGAAAGTACGCTTTTAATACATTGACGAGATGCTAAAACTGCATACACAACTTTTCACTGATTTGAAACGGGCTCAAAGCATGCTTTAAGTGAGGCATTTTTGGAAAACTTTAAGCATGTGTTTCGAATACCAGGCATTAAATTTCAGGAACCTATTTCATGCATATTTTAGTGCATTAATGAATACAAAAAGTTTAAGATGGAATATAAATGTAAAATATAAAATAGAAAATATAAGTAGAAAAATAGAATATAAGCGTTGTGTGTGTGTGTGTGTGTGTGTGTGTGTGTGTGTGTGTGTGTGTGTGTGTGTGTGTGTGTGTGTGTGTGTGTGTGTGTGTGTGTGTGTGTGTGTGTGTGTGTGTGTGTGTGTGTGTGTGTGTGTGTGTGTGTGTGTGTGTGTGTGTGTGTGTGTGTGTGTGTGTGTGTGTGTGTGTGTGTGTGTGTGTGTGTGTGTGTGTGTGTGTGTGTGTGTGTGTGTGTGTGTGTGTGTGTGTGTGTGTGTGTGTGTGTGTGTGTGTGTGTGTGTGTGTGTGTGTGTGTGTGTGTGTGTGTGTGTGTGTGTGTGTGTGTGTGTGTGTGTGTGTGTGTGTGTGTGTGTGTGTGTGTGTGTGTGTGTGTGTGTGTGTGTGTGTGTGTGTGTGTGTGGTGTGTGTGTGTGTGTGTGTGTGTGTGTGTGTGTGTGTGTGTGTGTGTCGACAAGGCACCCGGAATAAAGCGTTCTTTTGTTATTGCTTCCACGTTGCGTATTCGTTCTTTCGTTCTTGTATCCCGGCAGAGCGAGGCGCTGGCAGTGGTAAGGGAATAAGTGTACTCAACGCACGTAGTGATTGCGGATTCGGATCAGGACAGGGAAATAACTAGAAGAAAAATGGGCTGGAGCACTTTTAGCAGGTACTCTCAGATCAGAAAGGCAATTCGCCCATATCCCTCCAGAGCAAGGTATATAAAATCTGTATCTTACCGGCACTTAGCTACGGGGCAGAAACCTAGAGACAAACGAACAGGGCTCAACTTAAATTGAGGACAACGCAATGAGCTATGGAGCTATGCACCGTTAAGATACAGGAAGAGAGCATGCTGCAGAGTGGGTCAGGGAACGAACGCGGGTTAACGACACCCTAGTCGAAATCGAGACGGAGAAATGAGATTGGGCGGACATGTAAAGCGAAGGCAAGATAACCGCTGGCCCTTAAGGGTAACAGAGTGGATTCCGAGAGAAGGCAAGTGTAGCAGGGGGTGGCGGAAAGTTAGAGGGACGGTTGAGATTAAGAAATTTGCAGGGATAGGACGGGCGCGGCTGGCACAGGACAGGTTTAATCGAAGAGATGTGGGAGAGATCTTTGTCCTGCAGTGGGTGTTGTTAGCCTGATGATGATGATTATGACAAAAAAGGGAAGAACAAGACGCCACTCCTTAGCGCGAGTGACCGAACGCAAAGAGAAGCGGAAAATAAGCGATTATCTAGCAGTGCGAACAGCCGAATTGGGAACAACGTCTATAGAACGTGAAGCACAAACTGAGGCGAAACGGTTGGCACCCTGCCGACACAGATTTGTCGCATCATTTTTTTTTGCATGATCCGGATTCTTACCGTTGATTGCCACTTTCAAAGGGATTGCCAGCAGGATCGTAATCATAACCATCAGGTAGCTCGCGATGTAGAACTGCAACTTCACGTCGTATTTTTGTTTTTCAAGTCTACTGACGACAAACCTTCCTGGTTCGTATTGTGACGAGCTCGAAGCCTGCATAGCTTAACATTCCTCTCTGGCGGAGAACTGTTGTCCACAGTAGAACCCTTATACCGTGAGATCTCGCGCCCAAGTGGTGATTTTCAGGACCTAAAGGAGGAGGGGCTCATTATTAACATCGTTTCGTTGTGGGTTTGCTTTCGTTGTAACAGTAAGTATGATCGTGTTTCAGTTAAATTCCACGACGTGTTTGTTTGTTGATGGTGACAACCTTGTGTGAGCCAGACAGTCTTTTCGTTCTCGGGATTGTAAAGAAATAAACGAGGGAAAAGAGAGAACCCTCTATCTATCGTGTGGAAATGACTAGCGTAAAAGCTTAGCGGTGTTTAGAGGGAATTTAAAATCAGTGACATTAACGAAGAAAGCTCGTATACAAAGGGACAAGACAAAACTCATTTTGAAGCGAAAGCTTCACTAGGCTAGGTAAAGCCGATTTCGCCGTGCGTTGCCGCTTGACCTTCAAGGGAGCCAGAGGTGAAGTGTGGCTATAGGCCTTACCATATGTGGTCCAACACGATGTAGCACCAATTGACCATTGAATTTTGAGCAACCATTCGTCTTGAAGCATTCTGGTTGGTGTCATAGCATTTCTCTTTGCATACAGTTTACATGTTTTAGTCAAGTTGGAGGCTATAGCTTGCGACAGGGATTCGGACCAATGACATATGCACCTTCAGTTGCATGCTTTTAGGCGCGGTTGAGGTGCCCACCGAGACGTCGAGATCTCTCTCTATAGAGAATCTTAGGCCCATATAACTCACTTCCTGCATAGGCAAGTTGATAGAACACATAATCCTCAACAGCCTACGAGGGTTTGCTGAAGACAGCGACCTAATTCCACACACCATGACTGGCTTCAGAGCGCATCTATCTACACAAGATGTCATGCTTCAATTGAAGTCTGACATCATTGACCCCATACAAGGGACGGGCATGAAGGCAGTGCTCGAGCTAGACCTTAACAAGGCATTCGACAACGACTCGCACGAGGCTGTCACGAACCTATCTGACATTAATCCCGGGCTACGGGTATTCACATTTATCCGCTCCTTCCTCTAAGAGAGGACCGCGGAGCTAGCAGTGGGTGAGATCATTTGACCCCATCGCCCCAGGGGGCAGACGAACACCTCAACGCTCAGTCCTCTCGCCCTTTCTGTTCAATCTGTCCCTCATCAAACTTCCCTCAAAACTCGCCGCCATACCCGGGTTGATTCATACTTTCTACTCAGACGGCATCACTCTGTGGGTAACCACAGGGAGTGACGGTCCAGTGGAGAGTACACTGCAGCAAGCGGTGGACACGGTCGAAACATACGCCCAAGCGGCGTGCCTCTCGTGCTCGCATCAAAAATCTGAACTCTTTGTACTCGGAAATAAGCCCAGAGGTATACATCTACAAAAACCACGTTCCCCTGCCTCCCTTAAATGTACGAGTAGCACGTTTGCCCGTGAAGGAGGTATCCACCATACGAATCCGAGGGCTATACATGCAAACCAACCGCAAAAACACCCAAACTATTGACAAACTTAAATGTACTGTCTGTATGACTACGAGACTCATTCGAATAGCCAACCGCAGACAGGGCGTCAAGGAGAAGGATCTTTGTCGTGTGTTTCAGGCCTTCGTTGTAAAGAGAGTCGTACCTCAGTCCCCTACCTCCGCCTCTATGCAGCGGAGAAGAATAAAACCGATCGTATTATCAGCCAAGCGTACAAGACTGCCCTCGGTCTACCGCGTCACACGTCAACAGAGAGGCTCTTAGGGCTCGGCATACACCACATACTAGGTGAACTTTACGAGGCACACCTTGTGACGGAAGCGGAGAGACTCACTCGTACCAGTGCGGTCAGAGCCATTCTCTCCCGGCTAGGAATGGGCAACGCACCTCCGAGAGGAGGCGCGAGAATTCAGCTACCGAAACATATTCGGAAGAACCTACCCATGTTTTAAAAACCACCTCCCAAGAACATGCATCCCGTGCACCACAAGGGCTGTCATAAAGCCAGAGCACGCGCTCTGCACGAAAAGTGCAGACAGCACTCGGGAGTGGTGTACGTGGATACCGCGGACCTTTGAGACCAAGTGTCTCGACTGCCTGACGTTGTCTCGCACGTTCTTTCAAAATTTGCTAGATACAGACCGATATCCCCTGATACCACATATGTCTGCATGTTCCTAGACATCTTGAACTCTGCCTCCTTTTTGAGAAGAGGTACCACTTGCTGGGGACAATTGCCCGACATCATGCTCAACTCCACTTCTAACTTACGAAGCTCTATCACCTCCTCCTCTTTTTTCTTCATTCTCACTTTCACGCTCACGCCTTTTATGCTGTCTGAGCTGCTCTTCCTTTTTTGTTCTATGAGGCTCCACGCTTCACTGAGCTTTTCATTATCTGCCCCGAAATTAGTGATTGCGTGAATGACAAGGGTTTTCGTGCCAAACCCTTTGTATCAACCCCCAATTCCTCACACAACAACAACAGGTCCGGCTTCTGCAGCTTCTGTAGGTCCGTGATAGTTCTGAGTCTAGGCAATTTCCAAAACAACTATGCAAACATATTAAACCTCGAGGATTTAAGCACAGATCTTTACCAGTTCTAAATTTCAACCCTCTTTTAGAACCTGGTCCACGTAAGAGGAAAGCAAGCGCTCACCCACACATGTGATCATGTCCCGAGACAGCTGCTCTCTCGCTGGCCGACCGTTGTTCCACTTGTAGCTTCGGATCCTACCGCTGCCACCAGTTCTTGTGGACGCAGGGGCTACCTCGAACCCGGGCTCTGTTGGGTAGCGTGTCCGAGCCTTCGGGCTGAGGAAAGATGGAACTTGAACTCTGGGAAAACGAAAACAAGCGGGTTTGCTGGCACTTTGAAGAAACTTACATTATGAACAAAAACAAACAGTCAAAATTCAATAGTGCATGCGCCGAACGAATGAATGAGCCTTGTCGCCAGGGCCCAGAGCGTTCGTTCTCACTCGGCACGCTCCTTAAATCCCCTAAGGTCCGCCCCTTCACCAGGCGGGCCAATACACTACGTGGAACATATTTTCAAGATGAGAAAAGTTGCACAGCACGTAGTAGGCGGAGGCGCTCGTTGCAGAGTCCACCGGTGGGAACTGGCGAGGAGGGATCGCAAGTCCGCTGCTATTTCGCACTGTGGTGCAAGAGTATTGCAAGCGGCACATAGGTGATCCGTGCGGCGCCGCGGGCCACAGCTGCAGCAAGCTCTCCCCCGAGAGGGCCGGCTCCTGTCGGACACGGTTATTTACTTGAAGACACCGTTCCGCTATTCCCGTGTCGTCTGTCCATCGTCGGTCGGTGTCCCAGGCGTCCTTCTTGCTGGGAGCCAGTCAAAGAGAAGACCCCCCCCCCCACCCCCCCCCCCCACCCACCCCCGCCTTCGAGCCAAGCGTGGGAAAATCTCCGCAGGGACTTTCACAGCCAAGAAGATGAAGATTAGTTTTTTGGGGGAAAAGAAATTTAAAATCAAAACACTCATCCCTTTTCTGTTCATGACTAAAAATTCACCGGTGTTGCGCTCCCACGTGCTTTTGCTTTTTGTTAACTGCGTTCAGGTGAATAGCCACCCGATTCTTGGCCGATCCCCCAGTGTGGGTATGTGCCATCTTTTGATAGGCTAACAACAACAACAACAAATGGGCCAGTATCTGTCTCGTATATCGGCGGATACCTGAACCGCGTCGTAAGGAAAGGGACAAAGGAGGGAATGAAAGAAGAAAGGAAGTATCCTTTCTTTTTGTGGGGTCATCGGATGGTCAAACGTAGTGCCGGCAGTAGGGTTGTAACAGTGAGCCGCATCTAAATTGTATCGGCGGATGTGCCTTACTGGTCGTTGTTTCATTTTCTCGGCCTCAGGTATCGATGGGTTAATCGAAAGCATCGAAAGCAGGTCGAAAGCATCTTCTAGGTTGTCGCTAGCAGTTAAGTTTGAGAACTCGAGGCCTAGACGGCAGAGGAACACCAGCGCCGAGAGGCACCGAGAAGCACCTAGAAGCGGCAGGAGCGGTACATCAGTTTCTTAACCAAAGCCACCAGCGTGGCGCACGAGCTTCACGCCGAACAGCCGCCGAGTGGCGATTGTTCCAGACGCGGCAATATAATTCGTAAATGTTTCGTCGGGGCACTACGCGCGAGCGCGAAGACGTTGTTCGGCGCGCAGTCTCCGCACCGCGGTGCGGCAGAAGACCGCCGAGAAGCTTATCTTGAAGGAGGACCAGGTAGGTAGGTAGGCCTCATGATTATGGAATCACAAATTAGCAACGTCGGTCAGGAATGATAGGGCGTTGCAAAACTTGGTGGCATCGTCCCACTTGTTTTGGGCGCTGACGCTCTCGTATGGCTAAAACCAGTTGTCCCCATCCTGGTCGGTTCTGGTTCTATTGGGGTTTAACGTCCCAAAGCGACTCAGGCTATGAGAGACGCCGTAGTGAAGGGCTCCGGGAATTTCGACCACCTGGGGTTCTTTAACGTGCACTGACATCGCACAGTTCACGGGCCTCTAGAATTTCGCCTCCATCGAAACTCGACCGGCGCGGCCGGGATCGAACCCGCTTCTTTCGGGCCAGCAGCCGGGCGCCATAACCACTCAGCCGCCGCGGCGGCTCCATCGTGGTCGTCAGCACCGCTGAAGATGCTGGGGTCGCGCTGCCGGAGCCCGCCGGAACAAAGGACGGTACACTCTAAGTTATTCTTTTTTTTCTCTTTTGGGGAGCAGCGACGACTGGTAGCCCCGGTAACGAAGCTGGAGGGAGGCAGCCATGGGCAAAGTTCAAGAACTAAATGTTAGGCCTTTGGTAGCAAGAAGACCAACGGAGGAATGAACATCTTTTCCAGACCCCGCTGTCATGCTCTGGTCCGCTCTAAGCCACAAACTTTCATATCTGTTGCTTATTAAACTGTGTTCTTTCGAAATCCAAGTCCGCGAGAAAACGCTACAAATACAAATAATGAGGTGCGGTTTTTCGTCAACAAGAGCACCATCGCTATTCGTGCGCAGGCGAAGACTGCTGCTTCAAGAAAGCCCTAGTGGCGTCGGACCGATCGGCAGATGAGAGTGCAGCGATGTATGTGCACGGAGCTTTACGAAACGTGTGTGAGGGTGACCTCAGTGCACCCTCAGATGCGCGAAAAAGGTATACGCCATTTCATTTCGTTTCGTTGATTTAGGTATATGGTTTCATCTTTAATTGGGAAGCGAAGAGGTGTGCTTAAGTTTAAAGCGCCTGCTTGTCGTCTTGGCGATATGCAATCGACGGCATTGAGCGCAGGTAGTACAGTAATCCTACCGCTGCCCGCGTCGGAACGACGCCATACACCCGCGGCGGCAGTGGCGAAGAAAGATCATCGCGCCGATCCGACGCCGAAAGGCAGCGATGGAAGTTTTCACCCGCCGCGAGGGCTCAGTGGTTAGGCACTCGGCTACTGATCCGGTCGGAGTACACGGGTTCGAACCTGACCGCGGCGGCTGTCACAAAATTCGGCGCTTTTTCGAAAAAAAAAAAAAACGGCGCTCCGCCTAAGCAATCGCGCCGGCGCGCGGTAAAGTAAAACAAAAAAAAAACAGCGGGGAAGAACCACCGGAGCGCACGGTGCTTTTCACTCAGCTCGCCGGCGGGGCGCCAAAGTAAACATAGACACGCGCGGCGTCGATTTTTCTCGAATGTTGGAGAAGTTTTTGCTTGTGTCGACGGAAAGGGGGTAACCTTGCGTGCGCATGGTCTGCCGGGTTTCCAACAAACGCGGAGGGTTACGAAGTAAGGATGCCTTGCGGCTGGCAAACGCCTTCGTAACTAGTCGAATTCTCTATTCGACTCCTTATCTCCACCTACGGAAACAAGAGGAGGACGCCCTTGAGGTCATCCTTCGCAAAATTGTTAAACGTGCCCTTGACCTCCCCATCACTACTTCAAACAGCCGGCTTATGGCTCTTGGGGTGGTGAACACTTTCCGGGAGCTCCGGGAGGCGCACCTTACAAACCAGTACACGCGCCTGTCGCTAACGGAGTCGGGTCGCCGCCTTCTTGCTCGACTCCATATCCAACACACCCCTCCAATGGAAGACAGGTTTCGCATCCCGGAACTGTGGAGACGTGCCCTCCACGTGCGGCCTCTTCCAGCAAACATGTCACACGAAGACCATAATGGTCGGCGCCTGGCACGAGCGGAAGCGCTCGCCCGATATTATGGCAACAAAACAGGTGTCTACTACGTGGACGCCTCCGGCCCTCACCACGGGGGATGGTACACGGCCGCGGTAGTTCACAACAGCAACACAGTTAACGGCCTAACTTTCAGAGCCCGCAGTGTAACACGAGCAGAAGAGGTCGCGATTGCTCTCGCGGCCTCACATTCCAATTCAAAATACATAATCACCGACTCGCGAGGGGCCTGTCGGAACGTCGAACAAGGCTGCACTCCCTTCCTAGCCTATCGAATATACCAGAATTGCATACGGGATACGGACCCCGCACACCGTTACCTCATATGGGCCCCTGCTCATCAGGGGTTGGCAGGAAACGAGGCAGCAGACGCAGCCGCCCGCGCGCTCTCTCACCGGGCTGTTTTCTCCTCCCCATCCGATCAGGAACCCGATTTTAATCCGGTCTATACATTCAAAGATATTACAACATATTATCAAAATTGTCATCGCCTTTACCCTAGTCCATGTAAAGGCCTGAAGAAGGCGGATGAGCGGCTCCTTCTCCGCCTTCTCACCAATACATTGCTGTGCCCGGCAGCGCTAAAACATTTTGACCCCTGTTTTAGTGGCAGCTGCCCACACTGTAGTGCAGTGTCCTCTGACACCTATCACATGGTTTGGGCCTGCCCCTCCAACCTCGCTATTCTCCCCATCCCCAACCCAACCCGGGAGGACTGGGAGGCGACCCTGCTCGGCTGCCACGACTTACAGGCCCAACAAGCCTTAGTCGGGCGCGCCCGGGCGGCGGCAACCGCCACTGGGGTCCCATACTAGGGACCTCCACCTAGTGCTTGTACGGATCGGTCCCTTACGGGCTGATCCAAACATACCTCCTATTCATCCGTAATAAATGTTTTCACCACCACCACCCTCCCCGCTTCGCTCCGGCGCCGATGACTCTTTTTTTTTCTTTTCTGCCTGTTTTGCGGCCAACAACAATACATGTTTACACATACACAAATGATACAGTTGAAAAGGCACTTGCCTCTCTTTGGCATGCGCCTTTGTTTAAAAGCGCTTCAAATTGACGAGAACGTCTAATACCGGCAGCCAGTCTGGCTGCTCACTGCTTGCCTTAGACACTTCGCGTATGAAAGCAACACTTTCAATGAAGTACCCTCTAGCAGGCCCCGGGTTCAGATCGGCATGATGCACAGCCATCCTAGTGCGCCATATGCTGTGGAGGCATAGGGCCATAATCATATCATATGGCACGCCTCCTTCATTTGCGGTAGGGAGAAAGCGGATGCCATACGGCGTGATTCGCAAGTCCTTTTTTATGGTGCGTTGTAATATGTCCCATAAAAAAACCGCGTCTGACCAGTCAAGAAATATGTGGTCAATGGTACCCGGTCTTCTACAGTGCAAAGGCATCTTCGTCCACCGGACGAAGATGCCTTTTTGCTCGAGCCACGGCTTGACCGGGAACGTCGCCGTGTGTACTTGAACAAAGAAGCTTGACTCAGCGTGCCGCGAATGACCTAGATTGTTCTAGAAGGTGTTTCCGCGCTCGACCAATGGGGTCGCGCGCCCGGCGCAAGAAGGAGAATGAGTTTGTGCGCGCCTGCCTTGGCGCGAAGAAAAAACAGACGCGGTCTGCGCCTATAAGTGAGGGGCTGCAACCGCTGTCGGTTAGCCCGAGCCGCCGTTCAAGCTTCCGAGAAGCGCGCCCGCTCGACTCCCGGGAGAACACCACTCGACCAGCCAAGGACGGACCAGCGAGGCAATGTGCGCCAGTCTGCGGATCGGCCCCGTCGTGCTCCTCAAGTCGTCGGGCTGTCGCAGGGCTCGGTGAACAATTTGTGTTTTATTTGTTTGTCTTTCCCTGCGTTAGTGCACTTTAGGTGCAAAGATTTTGTTGAATTGTATCTCTTTCTGTTGTGACTTTGCATGAGTTGCATTGTATTTGTGAATCACTTTGTATGTGCTCGTACGAGTGATTGTAACTTCCTCTGTATCGTCTCTCAGCTGTATGAACTTTGTTTTGTTTTGTGAACCTTTGGCTCTGACCCATTCTCTGGCTTGCGACCGGCGAAAGCTGGGCACCAAACGACCAACCGCCTTGTCACTTGGTAGCTGGTCTCCGGCTGAGCTTGCCACGCTGAGTCGAGGGCATCTCCTCTGTGACCGAGACCGCTATTCCCACACGCTCTAAGGGTGTCTGGGAGCGCACGCAAAAGTGCGCGAAGTGGTGACAGCGGCCGCTTTTCGATGGAGGCGAAACGCAAAGGCTCCCCTGTGCTGTCCGACGTCAGTGAACGGTAAAGATCCCCAAGTGGTCGAAATTATTCCGGAACTCTCTACTACGGCAACTCTTTCTTCCTTTGTTCTCTCAGTCCTTCTTTATCCCTTCATTTATGGCGCGGTTCAGAGACAGATACTGCGCCATTTCCTTTCTAAAAAAAAATTTCCATTTTTCATTTCCCGTGCCCACCGCCCATCCTCCTCCCCCTCCTGCGCATGCGCAGCAGACAAGATAGCAGACGAGGCCGCTGCGCCCAGCGTTACTACTGGCTGCGCCGCCGGCCAAGGGCTCCAAGTAGTCCTTGCGAAAGCGCGAGACTTCCGACACACTTCTTGGCGTTCAGATTTGTTAGCGAGGGCCTCTCCTGAGCTGTGTGGATGCAAATATCAGCAAAGAGCTCACCTCGGACGTTGACCTTTTGACTTGTGGAAGTGCGAGGTTAGAGCCATTAAACCGTCGCGAGAACTTTTTTTAGACCGAAAGCAATAAACCGACGCTGCGATTCTAGGTATCACTTTTATTCAGCTCTCACTAGATAGAAGCTAAAACATGCGGTATCCCGCATTGGCAAACGCCGGGTACCGCCGTCGGCACACGAACGCTCGACAGCGTGGCTATACAGACTGACGCCAGCGCCGCGAGGCTTTGGTCATCGGAGCCGTAGCTGGAGCGCAGTTTGGTTATGCTTGTCTTTTGCCTGTGTCTGGGCGACGGAGATAATATGCGCTCTTGACGATCCCGTTTCGCCGCGTTTAGCTCGTGGCTGCGGTCTCACGCGCGCGCAGAAATACGTTGCCGTGTGCTTATCTCGGCAAGCCGATATAGCGTGCGACAGCTTGTGAGGCTTACATATTGAGCCTCAAAACTGCCGCTTGAAAGAAATGAAGATTAGGAAAAGCAGAGCAAACGCGACTTCGTGGTGTTTGTAAATCTGGATAACAAATAAATCTGCCGGTTAGATTTCTTGGTTTCTTCTTGATTTGCTTCATTCTCTGATAGAGCGCTTTGTAGTGTTGTCTCAGATTAATATCCGGCTTTCCGCTTCGTCCACGCTGCTAGGGAGATCGTATGCATTCTGGCATTTCGGGGCAAAAAACCCGCGCGTGTCCAGAGCAAAAAAAAAATGCAGTGGTATTAAGTGGTTTTTATTAAAATAATAATAATAAATAGGACGGAAAAGATTTTTGCTAGCCCGGGCATCTGCCATCGATACTGAAGCACCTGAGCTGGGGCAGCAGAAATAAAGGATAGCAGGCAGAATGGAGTGAGGAAAAAAAAATCGAAAATTGGCTTTTGACTCCGCCGCGGTGGCTCAGTGGTTAAGGCGCTCGGCTACTGATCCGGAGTTCCCGTGTTCGAACCCGACCGCGGCGGCTGCGTTTTTATGGAGGAAAAAATGCTAAGGCGCCCGTGTGCTGTGCGATGTCAGTGCACGTCAAAGATCTCCAGGTGGTCGAAATTATTCCGGAGCCCTCTGCTGCGGCACCTCTTTCTTCCTTTCTTCTTTCACTCCCTCCTTTATCTCTTCCCTTACGGCGTGGTTCAGGTGTCCAACGATATATGAGACAGATACTGCGTCATTTTCTTTCCCCCAAAACCAATTATTATTATTAATAATAATAATTGGTTTTTTGGGGAAAGGAAATGGCGCAATATAGATAGATAGATAAAGAGGAGGAGGGAAAGACAGGGATGTTAACCAGAAAGGGGTTCCGGTTGGCTACCCTGCACCGGGGAAGAGGGATTAGGAGGCTAAAAGGAGGAAGAGAGAAGGGGAAAAAGGCATAACACACACACACACACCACACACACACACACACACACACACACACACACACACACACACACACACACACACACACACACACACACACACACACACACACACACACACACACACACACACACACACACACACACACACACACACACACACACACACACACACACACACACACACACACACACACACACACACACACACACACACACACACACACACACACACACACACACACACACACACACACACACACACACACACACACACACACACACACACACACACACACACACACACACACACACACACACACACACACACACACACACACACACACACACACACACACACACACACACACACACACACACACACACACACACACACACACACACACACACACACACACACACACACACACACACACACACACACACACACACACACACACACACACACACACACACACACACACACACACACACACACACACACACACACACACACACACACACACACACACACACACACACACACACACACACACACACACACACACACACACACACACACACACACACACACACACACACACACACACACACACACACACACACACACACACACACACACACACACACACACACACACACACACACACACACACACACACACACACACACACACACACACACACACACACACACACACACACACACACACACACACACACACACACACACACACACACACACACACACACACACACACACACACACACACACACACACACACACACACACACACACACACACACACACACACACACACACACACACACACACACACACACACACACACACACACACACACACACACACACACACACACACACACACACACACACACAACGCTGTCACAATTTGTCGCTCAATCCAGTCGCTCTCAAGTAGGCAAAGAGTGCCTTGTATGCCTTGAGGGCAGTCGACTGCTGTGGCCACGGACCGAGGATCTTTTGCTCTGTTAATGGGCGAAGATCGAGGCCTACCAGGGCCACAAAACACTGACGCATTTAGGCGGATGGAAAGCTGCGGGGAAAGCGCTTGATATACTGACTTCCTGTCATCCGAAATATGGTATCTTTTTGCTTTGCTGCTCATTTAGCCGTTATTCTGGTTGGTTTCTGACTTTGGTTCACAATATAAGAACCCTTATTTGCTGCGCTTGCCAAGCGTCGTGGCTTTCGCTTCTTAGGTGGAAGGTAAGTCGTTTTCAGTCACACTCCTTTGCGCGTGCTCTTAAATATAGCTGCTACCGATGATGTTTGTGTTTCTAATAATTAGGATAGTGAATCGCTGTCATGAAACCAGCAGACTCGGCCTTTTGCATCTGAAAAGTACACACTTCTGGTGAATGAAACTTGTCTGCGTCGCAACTAAGGCATTTCACAGTCCCTGAGGCACTGACTCCCATGCCAGCCTGGAAACATGCCATCCTACTGACTCTCAGCTGATCCGATTGGCGACGAGGACAAACGTGTGTTATTCCTTCTTTCTGTATATATTGTGCCAGTTCTTGAACATGGCACGTTTTTCAACACCGTTCATTCCCTAAGGTCCTAAAATATTAGCTGCTGTAGTTCTTCACGTCTATTGAAGACATTGCAGTTTTGATTTCTAGCAGCGCGTCAAATTTCAGGTTTATTATAAAGCCTAGAACATATTGTTTTTATGACACAAACCTGATGCTCCCCTCGTGTGTTCATAGCCACATTTGGCATTTTCACCGTGTGACGTGGCATTCTTCTCTTATGTTATTAACTGTTATTCCGTTCACAACAGCATGCAAGCGCTTACAAAAATGAGGGAGCCAGCCTTGAATTAAATGGCCCCAGAAATCCTGCAAGCGCGCGGTGATCCAAGTGCCTACCTGTCACATAGGAGAAATATGCGTTGTTCAAGCGTTTCTAATTAACCACCTTTTTTCCCGTTCTTGTATCATGGGAAGCCAGCATATACTTTTTCCTTAATAAATGGTATAGTGTGGCTACAGAGCAGCATGAAAATGTTGGACGTTGCAGTAATGCTCCTTATGTCACTGCTATGGCCAACAGGAGGCAACATCGGCCTAGAAGGAAAAATATTACATGAATTTTCTTCCGAGAGAACACATTACATTGGTCTTTGCTAACTGATACAAGCAAGTTGCAGTTCCACGTGCTTTTTGGAAACCTCTTTCAATTCAGTGTTTAGCAGAGACAACACTGACGCGATGCTGACGCAACATGACGCTTTGCTTGGGCAGCAGAACTCTGAGGCAAGTTAAACGCTCTGCAGTCTTCAAAAATCTGTGGCCTCCAGCTTACCTCCAAGTCAAAGCGCATTAATGGTTATTTCCGGCACTTTGCTGCAAAGAGTTAATTACTTACTTCACCGATCAACATCGCGTGCAACACTGTCTCAAGCTGACGCATTTCTCTTCGCCTTCCTTCATCAGGATCAGCTACCCTTGCGCAGAAAGCCGTCGTGACGAACTCCTCGCTGCGAGGCATCAAACATGACCGGGAACGTCGCTGCTGTCGCTTTCATCCTGTGTGCTGCTTGGACCTCTGGTATGTGCAAAGCCTGAATACCTCTGACACATTCCGCGCTTTCTCGGCTTCCGCGCGTTAAACAGCTGCCCTCAGGCATCTTTTAAATTTACATGAGAATTCCGCAAAGTGTGCACCAACAACTGTCAACCACCGAGTGGATCTGGAGGACATTAACGCAATTGAAACCATGCAGTTTATAACAATATTCGTAATTAATTATACATGGTTCTCCTCGCTCACTGTTAAGCCCTGTTTACTACGATGAAAGTCTCTTCCATTGCGGTGCTAAATCTCGTACATATGTTTAGTAAACCGAAAATGAGTCGTTAGCTCATGGAAGTGTTCTTGCTTTACTGCCGAACATACCAGATTCAACGCAACATCTTCCATCTCAAAGCACAATTAGCAATTTTCAGGATGCATCTTTTATTTATGCCTCAGAAATATTTCTCCCTTTCATATGTCGACACTAGGAACCAAGGCGAAGCCTGATGTTCAAGGAGATGTCCAAGGCGGCCTCAGAAGAGCAGAAATACGTGCCATGGCTGATGCAGAAGAAAGTATTGTCTCTTCCCCGAAAGAACTCGGCAGCGGCGACCTGGACAGGGCCGAAGGACGCAGCTTTGCGGATTCAGTGGAAGAATTCGGTGCCGCTGTATTCGAGAGCCTTGAAGGATTTGACTTCGGAAGCCCTGACGGGTGCGTCACCGATGCAGAGGGAAATCTCGACTGTACCCCGCATGACGCCATTCTCGGCGGCAACGATATGGTTTAAGGACGCGTGTCGTTGTGGATGCATTAAGTAGTGTGGTCAAATAAAACGAAATTAAGAGAACCTTTCCCAGCACCTGTTGTGGATGCCGAGGGAAGAAACGGTATGGCCTCGGAAGGGCTTTGCTTTGAAGCGACTGAGGAACGGCCGAGAAATGTCGGGAGCTCTTTCGCAGGAAGTGAACTGGCCGCAATGATCGCGTTATTCGCTATTCAGAAGCGGACGTTTCCACTCAGCATATGCCGTGTTAGTAAAAAAAATGACGGTAAATGTTCGACGTAGTGCTACGATTTACTGTTTCTGCGATTTTCATGGCGTTGTGCCCCTGTGATGCAAATGCTCTTCAGTCGTTTCCAGGAAAGTTTTCTGCCAGATTTCACATCTATCTGTAAACATCGCAATGCGGCTCCAAAACACCTTCCGAGGAAAGCACATCAACTCACTCAATCACTGCATTGTGCTGCTATGAACACCTAAGCAAAATAATACACTGCTACACGCAGCATAGGATCCACAATCACGCGCGAAAGTTGGAAAGCCCTTTCCGGCGGCTTTTTCATGCCGTTGTGACTCTACATTCACCGGGTTGGCTTAGCGTCGGAAGACACCAATTACCCAGTTAGCCTACGTCTTGCAAGGCACGGGGGACCGAAGAAAGCTGCTCGTCACAAGCACCCGGGTGCGGAGTAAGACAAAAGATCCCCGAGAGCGCCTTCCCGCAAGAGACGAGTCTTCGAGCAGCGCACGCCGCACGCATAATGGTTGTCCGAGTTGAGGAGACACGTCCCCCTCATTCCCCTGATCGTCCTGCATCTGTGGCTTCCATGGCAACCCATGGCCTGCTTCGACAGCCTGAGTGTTGCAATTACTGGAATCCTGAGGCTGACCCATGAACCGGCTTGCGTTCTTCGCGAAGACCAAGTAAAAAAAAAGGAAGACTCCCCACAAACAGCTTTGAGATACTTTTCGACGTCATGGAAACGCCCACGAAGAAGAGCAGCGCGTTCTGGCGGAAAAGGGCGGGAACCAGTGGCGAAAACGCTATTTAAAAGCGCCACACTGCATCCTGCGTTGTATTCCCCTGATAGTGTCTTCTTACCTTGTATAATCTTTTAATTTGCTCCATGGTTTAATTAAGTGTAAATAGATCTGTATTGTTTTTCCCCGAGCCTCCCTGTCTGCTCCTTTTTCTCCTGCGTGGCACCACCATGGACCCGGCTCGCAACGGTTGATGCGCACAACTGATGGGATGGGACCCGAGTCCCAACAGTGCTCGCCCCCGCCTCCTTCGCATCGCTCCTGTTTATGCCACTTCGAAGATGTCTATTGGTTAGATTCTTTCACACGTCAGGCAGCTACCATGGCCGCGACCAACAAGCGGCGTCGCTCCGGCGGGTCAGGAAGCTCCGCCCCCGACGGTGCCGGCGGAAGAGAGCCAACCTCTCAGCGCGCAAAAAGTGGCGAGAGAAGAGGGAAGGCGTGAAGACGCTGAAATTCAAAATCTGATACAGATAACTCAGCTTTTACAAATTGCAATCGAGAGAGAGAGAAAAACTTTATTTGGTCCATTAAGGGTTTAGCGTTCGGTCTTCGTCTGCATCGCTGCAGACTCTTGACCTTCAAACCAGGGATGGGCCCCTAGAACAGAGCTGAACTGAGTCGCGCTGCTTCGCTTGCACCTTTAAGCACCTTTAAGCAGCGTTCATCCAGAAAATTATTGCTAATAATAGACATGCTGAAAGACCAAGCTCTTATAGAGCCCGCCGTAGTGGCTCAGTTGTTACGGTGCTCGGCTGCTGATCCGAAAGACGCGGGTTCGATGCCGGTCGCGGCGGTCGAATTTCGATGGAGGCGAAATTCTAGAGACCCGTGTACTGTGCGATGTCAGTGCACTTAAAGAACCCCAGTTGGCAAAATTTCCGGAGCCCTCCATTACGGCGTCCATCAAAGCCTCGGTTGCTTTCGGACGTTAAAGCCCCATAAAAAATGAATAACCACAGTATAAATCATGATGTAGTGTCAGCATCGAATCACTGACAGCACACAAAGTATGGGAAGTATTCACTGAGGCCGCGCTACCAGACGGTGCGAGCTAGTGCGCGACGTTCGTGGTCGTTTCAATCTGGCTCGCGCAGTGTCAATTTCGCCGTAAGGTGCCCGCCCTGTATCGTTAGCGATGCGTAACGTTTTCGCACATTGTTGAATGCGCTAGCGTCCGCCGTTCATTGTGGAGCGCTCTGTGCGTATAATGTTTTCGCAGCAGAATTCTTCGGCGCCGTGATATAACCACTCAGCCTGTTAGGGTTTCCAGTAAGTCGACCACCCTATAGCCTGCGCCACAGCTGGAGAGAAAAACTCACCGGCTGCGTTTCACGAAAGAACGCACGCGCCTTCAAGCTTTTCATATCACTTTATAAATGTATGCTACTCGTGTGCACTACACAGTGGAGCAGCAGCGCATAATTTATTGCCCCATTTCCTGAACTGGGACTGGAGAAACTTGTATTTCCAGCGGCTCTAATCTGGGAACTGCGGCAGCTGCTTTCCAGACACTGTTTCAGCGGAAAAAACGGAGCTTCTTAGCTGCCCCTTTTGAACGACAGAACAGTGGAGCAAACATATACTTGTAGCGGCGCTGGTATCGCCAGCGGCGCCGACGACGAAGGTCAAGTTGGGAGCGCGACCTGGCTCGCGCAGTTCAGAACACTTTCGGCAACCAGCCTGGCCAGCAACGTCGACAGCCCGCTCCGCCGGCTCACCAGCCGCGGCTACCGGGACCTCCAATATTAAATGTGGATCACCTTCCACATACTCATGCGCTCGCAGCACAAACGATAGACCCAGAGAGAATTTATTTGTGGTTTTTATTTATTTATATATTTATTCAGCATACCCCTAAAGGCCCTCCTTCGAGGGTATTACATGGGGGGGTTCATTGTAGTAAACATGAATAAGGAACATCATTAACAAGTTAAAGGAACAATAAAATGGCTAGTATAACCTGGAAAAGCAATTAAGCACCAGGGAGTAGGTAAAGAAGCAGGCGATAACATCAATATGATACAAATTATAGGTTTAAAGAAAACGATTAGGCATAACGGAAACGAGAAATACTGCAGTGTTCGTGTAATCGCAAAAGTACAGAAACTAAAAAAAAGAAAGCATTAAAAATATCTAACATTTCAAACATTACAAATGCCAATGTCGCTGCGGATCACAGCAAGAAACGTGGGGGCGTTAGATTTAATGGCTATATGCACTGGTAAATTGTTCCTCTCTATGATAGTGCGTGGCATGAATGACTTCGCAAATGCAGATGAACGACAGGCGATGCGTTTAACTTTGTGCGGATGGTCGAGCCACGGAAAGAAGACTGATGGTGATTGGAAAAAATCGCGGTGAAGCGATGGATGTTGATGCAGTTTATAGAAAAGTGCTAGTCGTGATAGTTAACGGCGGTAAGACAAGTCTTCTAATTCGGCGCGAATTTTTAAGTCAGTGAAGTTGGTAGTATGCGAGTAGTCTGATAAATTAAAACGCATAGCAAGGTTCTGCAAGCGCTCATTGTTATATATGAGATAGGCTTGATCAGGATCCCAGATGACTGATGCAAATTCAATTTTCGGACGAATGAGTGTGATGAACACGAGTTTTTACAGGTCCGGGAGAGCCAGTCTGAGGTTATGCTTTAGAAGACCGAGTGAGGTGTTGGCGGATGCTAAACTTAGATTAATATGGTTAAGCCATGTTAAGTCTGATTGCAGGTGAAATCCGAGGTACTTGTAAGTAGTGACTTCGACAGAATCGTTATCAAGGCGACAGCCTTTAATGGCTCATACTCGCGGTGACCATCCGTCAGGTACGTCGCCACCAAGATCACGTGACCTTGTGATGCCACGGGATCTTAAAGTCACGTGACCTTAAGATCACCGAAAGGTCTGTAATTTGGATAAAATTGCTCAAAGACGAGGAAACGTGGATGATGACGTCACAGCTTCCTCTGCCACGCTCGTGCCAGCTGCTCTTCTCTGTCGTGAAATGAATTCAAGCGCGGCGAATTCAAATCAGCGTAATGAGTCGCAAAATGCTCTCGCTTTCCCGCAGTTATTAGATATCTAAGTGCCTCCAACGAATTTTTTGAGGAAATAAGTTGTGGGATTGCGAGAACTGGGAGTGAAAGACAAAAGCCTAGTTTTAGAAGTATTATGTGGCATAAGCCAAGCTGCCCACCACGCGGTAACTGCATCCAAGTCAGTTTGCAAACATTGTTGGTCAGTGATTTAAATAATATTACTGTATGTTACGCAGTGTACGGCAAAGAGACTAAGTCCAGAAGACACAGCGTTAGGTAAATCATTAATATATATTAAAACGCACTGCGGCAAGGGGATAATAATAATAATAATAAATGGTTTTTTGGGAAACGAAATGGCGCAGTATCTGTCTCATATATCGTTGGACACCTGAACCGCGCCGTAAGGGAAGGGATAAAGGAGGGAGTGAAAGAAGAAAGGAAGGAAGGTGCCGTAGTGGAGGGCTCCGGAATAATTTCGACCACCTGGGGATCTTTAACGTGCACTGACATCGCACAGCACACGGGCGCCTTAGCGTTTTTCCTCCAAGCACAAATTAGACATATGCTCAAGAACTGGGCATATCAGATCTAAAACGTGTTTTACGGGGCGTATTTGCAGGTCATCAATATCGCAGCTTTTACTATTTCGCAGAGCGGAGAACGTGAGATAAATTTCTTCGGCGCTGGTTGGAAGTAAAAAAGCACTATCAGAATTGCTGGAATTGAGGTACTCTGCGGAGCGTGGATCGTGAAAGCTATTTACAAGGGACACAAGATAATTATTAAAAGCGTTTGCTAAATGCACGCCTGATGAACGTTCCCCGTTAATTATCAATTCTCGTACGCCCTCTGAATGCTGACGTCCAATGTTAAGCACTGTGCTAAGGTTTCTCCACGTGATATCCGTTTGCTTTATAGCTTCAGGATTAAACAACCTATGAAGGTAATCTTTCTTGGCTTGTCTGAGAGCAGCAGTTAACTTATTTCGAAATTTCTTAAATTCGCATAGATGGCACGTGTCTCTTGTGTCGAAAAAACGTTTGAATAGAGCATCTTTTTGTTTGATTAGTTTCAGAAGTGCATTGGTTATCCAAGGTTTTCTAGCTTTTCTAGGCTTCAGTGTTTTAGGATGAAAAGATTCCGAGTAAGCCTTTTTGAAAAGACGCAGAAATGACTCGTACGCGGCATCTACGTCAGACTGATTGTACACCTCAAGCCAATTTATTTTTGATATTTTTGTGCGGAACTCCTCAAGTGTAGCCGGATTAATATCTTGAATAGTCACTGGGGGACACTGCTTCGGTTCTTTAGCCGAGACATACGATTCCAAAAGAAGAAATACTGGCAAATGATCACTAATATGAGCGCTTATTACTCCGGAGTTAATAGTTCGAGATTCAATGTTTGTAATAAAAACATCATCAAACTTTCACAGTCGTTGCTAGTGCGAGTTGGGGCAGTAATTGTGTTAAAACATGCATTAGCTTCTAATATTCGAGTGAAATCAGTACGTAGCTGTGTTTCGTTCAACATGTTAATATTTATGTCGCCGCCCAGGACGAGTTCATAACTGTTTTCATTTATCCAGGATAAGAAGTTTTCCATATATGTAAAAAACTTTGCCACGTTCCCGCCTGGAGGGCGATATAAAACAGAAAATATGCTTTTTTTATGAATGACAGTCAAAATTTCAAAGTCCGTTGTGACCGCCGTAAACTCGTCGATTTTTTCACACTGAAAACTTTCTCTGGCCATGAAAAGTACTCCTCCACCGTTCTTGCCTGAGCGATTTAAGTAGTGTCTTGTGTAACCCGGGATCTGTATTACTTCGTGTTCGTGTCGGTACCATGTTTCACAAAGCATAATAACATCAAATGGAAAGCCAAAACATGAAAGCAAGGCACACAGCTCATCAGACTTATTGCGCGCTGACTGAGTGTTTAACAAGAAGAAAGATGTGCATGGCTTCTTACGATAAATTTTAGTCACATCCGCAGCTTTCAGCGATTTACTAGCCATCGATGGGAGTGGCGGTTGGAAAAAATGCTCGGATTCCTAGATCCTCATTTCATCTTATCGATGTCTGCAACGCAAGATATGCGCAGTACATTCGAAGTGTCTGTCTTGCGCGCGAAAATTTTGCCGCCCTTTGTCCATGCGTACTTCCATTCTTTTTCCTTCTTTCGCTCAACAACTTGTCCAAGAAGTTTCTTCAAAGCGGGGCAAAGGTGTTCATTAATAAATACCGGGGGAGAATGGGAACCATCAGCACTCTGGTAACCAAAATCAGAGGTTAAAATTCGATTCTTCCTGGCCTTTTCAATCACCGCTTCCCGTTTCGCACGAGAGCGAAACTGCACGACAATGTTAGGGCATCCTTTGTCTTTCCTTGGCACACGATGGCATATGTCTACATCAGAATCAGAAATGGGTTCACTTATGACGTCGCCTAGTTTGCTCAAGATTGAAGGCAGGTTTTCATCGTCGCTTACCGGAACACCTTTAATCTCAATGTTGCGGTTCCTTGAGTACTGTTCTTGGTTTGTCACCCGGTCTTCAAGGTCAGATAGTTGTTGTTTCAGTCCTTTGCATTCCTGTGATAGTGCGGCATTTTCTTTCTTTAGCGCTGAGTTTTCCTTTTCTATTTTTGCACTGCGCTCAGCCATAGCATCAAACTGTTCACTAAAGAAATTTACAGATTTTTTCAGGTCTTTATATTCTTTTCGAAGTTCTTTCTCCAGTGCACTGCGCATATCTCGCATTTCTTGTTTAAAATCTTCCAACAGTTTTGTAACTTCAGAAGGCATTTCAAATTAGCAGTTCAGCAAACACTTGTACAAGAGCTTGGCAGCAGCGGTCAGGGGAAAAAATAAAAAATAAAAATTGGCTACAAATGATTGCACAAACCTGTGTATAAAATGCGCAGATTTAGTGAACCGGTCGCCACAGCCGCTGCTGCCAAGTGAGGATCAGCGGTGAGGCACAGTTCCTTTTCTAGTCGGCGCCTCTTTCAAGCAGCCAATCCTGGTCCCCGGCTCGCTGACGTCACACTGGAGGCCACGGCAGTTTATAGATGAGCGGCGAAATTTGCGATAGTCGAGGAGATACGGCACGTGGCAACGGTGATCCGCCGAAGATGCAGACCCAAAGCCACCGGGAAAAGCGGTGGTGTCCTGTGTATAAAATGCGCAGATTTAGTGAACCGGTCGCCACAGCCGCTGCTGCCAAGTCTTCATTGCGTGCGGCTACTCGCCTTTTATCAGCGTTGGTTTCAAACGATTGATTACTTTTTGTCCGCGTGCTACGTTCTCGTTGGCTTCGTCTGCGCTCTTGTTTTCTGCCATGCCAGCCAGTGTTCCAGTCGTACGGTATTGACACTGCTTCCATCGGAAAGACGGTGTGCTTCGAGACGGAAGAGCCCACAGCACGCGAAGAACTGGTGCTACGTAGAATAGTGAGAACTGCTTAGCTGGCATCGCATTGCAGCGGCAGGGTTTTACAATTGCTTTGGTCCTCTACGGCATGCCGTTTCCACTGAGTGCCTATACCAGACAAAAATTTCTGTCCTCCACGGGTTCTAAAAAGCAGACCTAATTTCACCGGGAGAGTGGCGCGCAATTTAAAGAACTCTTATGCCATTTGTGCATAGCAGGCGACTAGCTTGTTCTTTGCTGGTGCAAACTTTAAACTTGCCGCGTGAGTTAGACTTCACCAACCTTTTGTTGTGTCACTATTCCGAGTTGTGTGTGTTATGGCTTTCAACTAATAAATTCACTTTGGTTAAAAATTTGCACTGTTCTTTTTTATGTGAGCTTAACTCGATCGGCAAAATTCTGTCCCAGCCCGTGGCTTGCAAACATGGGGGCTCAAGAACGGCTCTCAAACGAGGAGCTATAACTACGCCTATAACTGTACCTCTCGGGCAGAAATGAGCGCTGACTACTAAAAATAGCGTCAGCAGTCGGCAGTCATCGGGTCTTCTTTCTTCATCTTTGCCTCGTGTGTCGCGTTAAACCTCGATACATACCAGAATTTGCTTCTCCAGCCAAAAAAAAAATCACCTTGCTCTGACGTCATGTTTTTGTTTTTAATTACGGCGTCATAATTTAGTTGTTCGCACACTTCTAAGAGGACGTTGGCTCCGCAACAAAACTGCCATGTTTTGTATGTATAGGCTTATACGCAAGTAGCGCTACCACTCTACATCTAGTTTAGCGTGAGTGCACGCGACCACCAACATGGCGAACGCCGCTCGAGCCGTAAGCAACCCTTGCGGATGACGTTGGTGAATGCCGCCTGCATTGACATGTAAATTTCACAATGTCGGCCTTTGTTAGGAATGAAACTGACGCGCACGCTTCGAGCGCCTCACCAAACAAGTTGGGGCTATATAAATGTGATAATTTTGCACGATATCAGTTGGCTGGCTCAGACTCGTAATTTTTTGCAAGAAATAACACCCACGGCGCGATAACAGGGAGAGTTGCTTCTTTAAGCCATTTCTGTGTTACGGTGAAATTTAAACCTTTAAATTTTACTGAAACAACTTTTTTTTTCCGGAATATAGGCGCAGAACACATTTCTTGCTCATTATTTTCAAGCGTTTCAAGCTTCGCCACCAGGTACACGTGCACCTGGTGGCGACGCTTGAAACGACAGCTCGTTGGCAACCATGACGTCACGTGTTTGCACGCACCCTGTGGGAGCTACATCGCGTCCCTGATGCAGCTGTGTCGGTGCGTCCTTCGACGTAGTGAACGCGTCATAGCGTCATCGCTTAGTGCGGGCAGTGATAGAGAGTGGAAGGTCATTGCCATTATGAGTTCACTACCTGCATTAATAAAACCTCCCCACAAGAGTGGTTTATTCTTCATACAAAAAAAAAACAATTTACAGTAACGTAGATGTTCGTCCCGCGTGATTATTTTCGTTTTTCTTGCAGCCCTTGTGCACTGAAGCAAGTGGCATATAGCTTCACGGGGAATATTAAAATGTTGCTACATACACCCGTACAATGACATTCAAGTGACTCATGGCTTGCTCAATATTTAATGAATGAAGTCATTATCGTCTTCTTTGAGTAACCTCGAGAGGGTTATTAAATTCCTTCATTCCTATAATCAATATGGGGCAAGCCATGAGCCAGCTGCATGCCATTGTACGCGGGTGTGTATCAACTACTTATTATTCCCCGCGAAGCTGTCGAGTGTGCAAGAGTAAGAAAGGACACGGACCCACGACAAAACTGCATTAATATAGCTTGCTATCTGTGGTCGGGATAGTCACGGCGGATGGTTGGACAGAGGTCTCAAAGTGATTCGGTTCTTACTTTGGCTGGCATTGGCAGATCATCTCTGGCCACTTACCAAACAAAATTCGGTCTTGGTTGTATATAGGCAGATTGGGTGAGGGAACAAACGCGGCTTAATGACTTCTTAGTCGAAATCAAGAGAAAGAAATGGGCTTGGACAGGGCATGTAATGCGTCAGCAAGATAACCGCTGGTCCTTGAGGGTAACGGAGTGGATTCCAAGGCAAGGAAAGCGTAGCAGGGGAGGCGGAAAGTTATAGTGGGTGGATGAAATTAAGTTTGCGGGGATAGGGTGGCAGCAGCTGCGAAAGGACAGGGTTAATTGGTAAGCCATGTGAGAAGTCCTGACCCTGCATCGGGTGTAGTAAGGCTGATGATGATGATGATGACGTGTAAAGGTTCCTTCTCGGCCCTATGTCGGGGTGTGAGTCAGCCTCTGGAAGTGCGATGTCAATCCCCAAACTCGGCCCAGGCTATTTCAGCAAGGTCGACCTATGCAGTTTTCATTGGTGTGCCTACGTAAAGCCAATTTCACGCCGATCTAGTTTTGCTCCATGGGTTGTTCATGTGAGCACCCAGTAGGCTGCCGAGGAGTTGAATCTTGTTGAGATCTCCCACACTGTGGCAGGTAAATCTCCATCTGAGTGACAAACATTTGCTCGAACCAGTAATGTTCCGTGAAACCAAGACGTGGAGTACTACCCGCTGCTCACGGAAATGCGGGACCTGCCGCCGTCCTAAGGGAGCAGTGACTCTCCTGTGCCAACTAACCGATTCTTGTTCTGACAACCCACACATCCTTAATAGGAAGATAAATAAACGCAACTGATAACAACATGTGTGTTGATTACAGCTACGGAATTAAAAGTTAATGCCGCTATGCTTCGTTTCTTCTGCATATTCATGTAATTGCACACCCTTCCAATGCACAATCTTTATAAGCTATTCATACAAGAAATATCCAAACATTTTTTTCTGGTTTATCTTGGCACTCGTGTGCCGGTATTCTCTGTTGCAGTACAAAGGTATTTATGCTATACTGTTAACGATCCAGGCTCCAGGTGGTGCCTCCTTAAAACCGAACGCAAGGCTCGCATCCACGACGGCATCTCGCCGATCCAAGCTCCCCGCCTCACCTGGGCCGAGCACCCAGCTATATACAAGATACATACGAACCCAAACAGCGATCATGCCGGTCGGTGTCCAAGAATGGCGATTGCATTCCCGCATCCTTATGTGCTTCCCAAAGGACTAGAACCTGTCCCACCATTTGCCCGATGCTCCCTGGGCCAACACAACAGCTTGGACGTCATGCACTTGGACTGGAGCTGCCCGGCATTCGCTAAGGCACAAGCCCGTCACCGACCGCCGCTCGTTAAGTACTACTAGAGTCCTTAATTATTAAAGGACTCTTGTGCTACGAAGAATCTGTATTCCCTACGCATGACAACTCCCACACCCTCAGCTGCCTGTGGAAATCTGCTACCGAAAGGAAGCTGCATCTCCTCACGTAAGTGGCGCGCGCCTGTGTTTGCGGGCATGTATGCGTGTCTGTGTGTGGCGTGTTTGCGTGTTTGTGTGTGCGTGTGTGTATGCGCGCGCGTGTGTGTATGCGTGTTTGCGTGTGTGAGCGTGTATGGGTGTCTGTGTATGTGTGTGCTTGTGTGTCGTGCGTTCGTCCGTGTATGCGTGTCTGTGTGCGTGCGTACGTGTATTCGTGTCTGTGTGCGTGCGTGCGTGTCTGAGTGCGTGCGTGTACGCGTGTCTGTGCGTGTGCGTGTATGCGTGTTTGTATGTGCGCGCGCGCGTGTGTGCTGTGCGTGTCGCGTCGTGTGTGTGTGAGAGAGAGAGAGAGAGGGAGAGAGAGAAAGAGAGACCTTGAAATGAGAGTTTCGTTCCACCGGAGGGATGACTCGAAAGACAGTGGGAACTTGAAGCGAGCAGTATGGATGCATCCTACGCAGCTATAATAAACATGCAAACAAAACCGGCAATTATTTCTTAGCACTTCCTTGCGCAATTTCGTTCTGGATTCCGCTTTTTGACACTACTTGAGATTGTTCAGAATGACAAGATATTGAAAATGGCTCGGACCACTTCACGAAGGTATATATATATATATATATATATATATATATATATATATATATATATATATTATATATATATATATATATATATATATATATATATATATATATATATATATATATATATATATATATATATATATACACAGAAGCACACACCCTGCAACAACCCTATAGAAACACTGTGGCACTCCAGACGCCTTAGTTGTTTTTTTTTCTCAATACGTCGCCTTCCCCCTCTTACCGCCTTCACACCCTACGCGTGTGTGCAATAAGGCCGTTAATGTTTTCTCGATCCACTGCAAGGTTTCGAAGATAATTCAACCATCACGATCTTCAGCGTACTGCCAACATTGACCCTCAGCACTGATTCTCCTCTTCCTCCAAATATTTGGATAGCCGGGCTTGCTCCAAATTCCTCACCCACGAAAGGTGTCAACAGACAACCCTGTCCTCTCATTCGCCTGAGCACAGCCAGATAGTGCTGCAGGTAACCGTTACCAGCACCGCTGTCAACGACACCGCGTTTCTCGCGTTCTTGTCAGTCTGCGGTAAGTGCCCAGTTCAGAGCAGCGTATCTCTATCTCGACCCTGTATCCCTTTTCATGACTCATGAGGAACACGGTTTTTGGACTGTCGTAATCGCAAGCAGAAACCTTCCTTGTCAAACTCTTGCGAATTCTTGGAGAGCGTGCATTCCACAGCCCCAGTCCACAACAGGGCGTCGGTCCTAGAGAGGTTCCGGGAAAAGTGTATAGGCGCTTGTCAAGAGACGCACCTGTGTCCTTCGGGACCTCTTGTGTGTACCGTCTTCTTCCGTGAGCGCAAATACGAGATTCTTGGGAATGATGACTGTTGCGGCGTTGGGTCTGTAAAATATTGGGTGATGCCTGTTGAAAGGAATGGGTGGTAACAGGGCGAACTGTGGTTGTACAGCGGCCTCATTCGCGGGAAACTATACGTATACTTTCACAAAACAATGCCAAGTTTTGTAGCCACGTCTTGAGTGACGCCACCATTTTTCTCATCTTCAGTGTCACGCAACCTCAGATTTCAGGTTTTTGTTTTATATTAACCTCCAAAAACTATCTTTCGTTTGGTCGCGTTTATGAACATTACAATTGGTAGTATTTGGCGTATTTCTTCGCCATGCATAGCAGTCGTTGACCTGTTGCACATTTTCTGTGAAAAATGCCGTGGTTTTCATTCACAATACCTGCACAGTTGGAGAAGTATTCTTAACGGAGCGTCAAAAAAGGCCTCTGTGTTCTATATCTGCTTATTCGTCTGCTGCTTATTTTTAATTTACTTTTCCCAACACTTCCTGATTACCATTTTGTTCTTTCATCTATTTCCTTTTCCAAGTCCTGTCTGGGATCTCTAAATGTTTTAGCCCAACAGAAAACTGCTCATATGTCATATTCCGAGATCTGCAAATGAAGACGTTGAAGGACACTAAGGACAAAGGAGTGCAGCGATGGCGTAGAGGTAGAACATCCGCCTCGCGTGCAAGAGGACCGGGGTTCAAATCCTGGTGCCGCGCAATTCTCCACCGGGTTTAAAAAAAAAAAAAAATCCGCGTGTCGATGGAATTGCATAACCAGGCCTGGAGTGCGGCCTTATATCGGTGACCAGAACCGACAACGCACTCTCTCACCAGAGCAGGATTTGGCCACCCTGGTGTAGTACTTGGCCACAACCTTCTATGATCAAACCAATTAACCCTCGGCCCTCAGTCCCCAGCGGCTGCAGAGCAACTGACCACGGCGGCGGTCAGACCTGTGACGCAGCGGAGGGTGCTAAGAATCTCTGGCTCCGGACAGGCCGCCATTGGAATCTGAACCTGGCAACGTTTAACGCTAGAACTTTAGCTAGTGAGGCTAGCCTAGCAGTGCTGTTCGAGGAACTAGCGGGAATTAAATGGGATGTGATAGGGCTTAGCGAAGCTAGGAGGACAGGTGAGGCGTATACAGTACTAAAGGACGGACACATACTGTGCTATCGCGGGTTAGAGGGTAGACGAGAACTAGGTGTGGGATTCCTCATTAATAAGGATATAGCTGGCAACGTAGAGGAGTTCTACAGTATTAACGAGAGGGTAGCAGCAATAGTAATTAGGCTGAATAGGAGGTACAAGCTGAAAGTGGTGCAGGCCTACGCACCCACATCCAGCCATGATGACCAGACCGTTGAAAGCTTCTATGAGGACGTAGAATCAGCAATGAATAGAGTAAAATCGCAGTACACTGTACTGATGGGCGACTTCAATGCGAAGGTGGGCAAGAAGCAGGCTGACGACCACGCGGTAGGTGACTATGGGATAGGCTCTAGAAATAGCAGGGGAGAGTTATTAGTCGAATTCGCGGATAGAAATAATTTACGGATCATGAATACCTTCTTCCGCAAACGAGAAAACAGGAAGTGGACCTGGAAGAGCCCCAATGGTGAGATTAAAAATGAAATAGACTTCATACTATGCGCTAAACCTGGCATCATTCAGGATGTGGCCGTCCTCGGAAGGGTGCGTTGCAGCGACCATAGAATGGTAAGGTCTAGAATTAGCCTAGACTTGAAGAGGGAACGGAAGAAGCTAGCGAAAAAGAAGACCATTAACGAATTAGCCGTAAGAGGGAAAGCACAGGAGTTTAGGATAGCGCTGCAAAACAGATACTCGGCTTTAACTGAGGAAGATGATCTTGATGTTCATTCAATGCACGATAACCTGACATCAATAATTACGGAGTGCGCAGTAGAAGTAGGCGGCAGGACAGTTCGAAAAGATACCGGGAAGCTATCTCAGGTGACGAAAGATCTGATTAAGAGGCGCCAAAACATGAAGGCATCTAACACTACCGATAGAATAGAACTAACGGAGCTATCAAAGTTAATAAATAAGCGCAAGGTAGCCGACATAAGGAAGTTTAATATGGAGAGAATCGAGCATGCTCTAAAGAACGGAGATAGCCTAAAAACAGTGAAGAGGAAACTAGGCATAGGTAAAAACCAGATGTATGCATTAAGAGACAAGCAGGGCAATGTCATTAGCAATATGGATAAGATAGTTAACGTAGCCGAAGAGTTCTACACAGACCTGTACAGTAGCCAATGTAATCAGAACGCTAATGAGAAAGACAGCAGTGCACAGCAATGCGTCATCCCGCCAGTAACGAAAGATGAAGTAAAAAAAGCCTTAGAAGCAATGAAAAGGGGAAAAGCAGCTGGGGAGGATCAGGTAACAGCAGATCTGTTGAAGGATGGAGGGGACATCGTGCTAGAAAAACTAGCCACCCTGTATACGCAATGCCTTATGACCTCGACTGTACCAGAAGCTTGGAAGAATGCAAACATTATCTTAATTCATAAGAAGGGAGACGCCAAGGACTTGAAAAATTACAGGCCGATCAGCTTACTATCCGTTGCCTACAAAGTATTTACTAAGGTAATCGCTAATAGAGTCAGGGCAACGTTAGACTTTAATCAACCAAATGATCAGGCAGGCTTTCGTAAAGGATATTCTACAATAGATCATATTCACACCATCAATCAGGTGATAGAGAAATGCGCAGAATATAACCAACCTCTATATATAGCTTTCATTGATTACGAGAAAGCATTCGACTCAGTGGAAACCTCAGCAGTCATACAGGCATTGCGTAATCAGGGGGTAGAAGAGCCTTATGTCAAAATACTGGAAGATATATATAGCAACTGCACAGCTACTATAGTCCTTCATAAAGTCAGCAATAAAATTCCAATAAGGAAGGGCGTCAGGCAAGGAGACACGATCTCGCCAATGCTGTTCACCGCATGTTTGCAGGAGGTATTTCGAGGCCTGAATTGGGAACAGTTGGGAATAAGAATAAATGGAGAATACCTAAATAATCTGAGATTTGCTGATGACATTGCCTTGCTGAGTCACTCAGGAGGTGAACTGCAAATCATGATCAACGAGTTAGACAGGCAGAGCAGATCTATGGGTCTAAAAATTAACATGCAGAAAACCAAGGTAATGTTCAACAGCCTAGCAAGGGAACAACAGTTGACAATTGGCAGCGAGAGCCTAGAAATTGTGCCGGAATACGTCTACTTAGGGCAGGTAGTGACAGCTGATCCGGATCATGAGAGGGAGATAACTAGAAGGATAAGAATGGGGTGGAGCGCATATGGCAAATTCTCGCAGATCATGAGTGGCAGCTTACCAATTTCCCTCAAGAGGAAAGTGTACAACAGCATAATCTTACCGGTACTCACCTACGGGGCAGAAACGTGGAGGCTAACGAAAAGAGTTCAGCTTAAGTTAAGGACAACGCAGCGAGCCATGGAAAGAAAAATGATAGGTGTAACGTTAAGAGATCGGAAGCGGGCAGAGTGGGTGAGGGAACAAACACGGGTTAATGACATCCTAGTCGAAATCAAGAGAAAGAAATGGGCTTGGGCAGGGCATGTAATGCGAAGGCAAGATAACCGCTGGTCTTTAAGGGTAACGGAGTGGGTTCCAAGAGAAAGTAAGCGTAGCAGGGGGCGGCAGAAGGTTAGATGGGCGGATGAGATTAAGAAGTTTGCAGGCAAAGGGTGGATGCAGCTGGCAAAGGATAGGGTTAATTGGAGAGACATGGGAGAGGCCTTTGCCCTGCAGTGGGTGTAGTAGGGCTGATGATGATGAAGGACAAAAATAAGTTGTTTTGTATCAGAGGGAAACTAGCGCCAAACCAAGCAAACCACAAGAAAAGAGCGAAGACGAGACACAACCGCTTGTGTCTCGTCCTCGTTCTTCTCTTGTGGCTTGCATGGTTTGGCGCTAGTTTTTCACTAATTCAAGCACGTACCAACTTGCCCAAAAAGAAGTGTTAATGTTTTGTATCAATTAAATACCGCGATCTAATCACTAAAAAGACCAATATCAATGAAACGCGGCTTCTGTAAGCTCGAAAGCACCAAAAACGAGATATAGGTGTCGCTATCACCTAGCCGATTTCGCCAGTAGAATGCATGCGTGAACATCAGATTTTGTTCGCCGATCCCGGAGGCTAGGCTTCAGCGCAACTCACTTCAAAACAATGGTAACCCGTCCTTATCGCTAAGAACGTCACGAGTTTAAATCCACTTCCGAGAAAAAAATTAAATCCAATTTTCTCGACGATAAGTGGGTATTTTGCTAGCACGCAAACGTCACCGCAGCCAGAAAGACGCAAATAATGAATATTTAGTCAGAGCAATAATTGCAAGCAGTTGTCACCAGTCTCCATTTAATTAAATTCGTTTAATTCGGAGCATTGGACTCTCAGACTGTTTCTCTTTTCTTGCAGTAGGACGGCAAGGGAGGAAAAAATAGCTTCCACTGTTGTTAGTCTTGCGCACGGATGGAATTGGATAACATAAAGGGAGTACCAGCATCGTGTTCTTGTTGCAGTGAAGGAATATTTTGATACAACGATCCCATATAGGAGAAGCGTTCTCGATTATAGAAGGTGGCCAAACGAATTTTTTTAAAACAAATACTTTCAATGAGCTCGTATTTTCCGGAAATGCACGTATGTAGCTCAGATTTGGTTAGCCGTGCCAATGCATTACTCGACATGCCGCCAGAAGACATCTGGAACGCAGCCATTAGTATGTAGCGACCGCTTATGTGGTAATGTTGCTTAAGTAGTACACAGGCAGAGTGTCACAACATCGCGATACGAGCATAATGATACGAGTCATGCGAGAGCACTGTTGGAAGTGAATGAATAGAAAGGGTTCGAGCACTATCCCTTGCGGACTACTTCAGTAAACTTCACTTAACGAGTAATTTGATCATTAGATGATGTTAACTGCGATCGACTGCAAAATTGTCAATTTTAAAATGCTGTAGCCAAGAGTCATACCAAGCAATTCTGAACAAAAGCATTTTTAAGCGGAAAACTATTGATGAACGCAATTTTTGCATATAATGTAAGGTTTCACTATAATTATCAATATAACATCAGATCACCTGAAGACAGTCTTGCATTTTTTTTCTCTTCATGTTTTTGCTGTCGTCAAAAGTGTTCCCAATTGGTTTTCTACAGCAGTCTTAACTGTTCGATGCGATTGCTGGAAACAATTGAAAAGATTTTGGTACATATCAGAATTATGAACCAGTGCCTTAAATATTTGCATAACAGTGTCTTACAATTTTCTAATTTTCAAAATTGTTGCCCGAGAAAGCTGGACTTGTAGTTGGTTAAAGAATGAATAATTATGATATGATGATTTTATTGCTATTTCAAACACATGCAGTCTGACAGGCAGTAGGCCTTTCAATGCTAATAGGGAGGTTTGCATAGCTTGGCCCGGCAGGATAGTAGAATGACATATAATGGCAATACAACTGCAGTAAAGAGTACACACCGCATGAAATTCATTCAAGGAAAGGGGGCAAATAGAAAGTACGTAAACTGTACACCAGGTGGTGAGAGTAGCAAAAAGTTTACAACAACCTTAAGACGCTTTATAAGCTTCTTTTGTGCTCCCATCAAAAATGAGTGAAATTTCAATTTTCATTTTTTGTTAACCTCTCTGAAGCCCCTCGTATATAATGCCTGCAAAGGTGATGCAACTAATGAATAAATAAATATAGTTCATTAATTATTTTGAGAATATAGACACATCTTATAGCTTTACCGTATTTCGTTGCAGAATAGGATGCACTAAAACGGCTAATTTTTTAGGACGCTAAAGGAGCAGCACATTTCTTCGTAAAATCTGAGTGACAAATATTACGCAGGGCATATCTTAATAAACAAAGTTTGTAAGATGGGGACTGCTAGATGAAAACAGATTGTCGCTACCCAGCTTTCTTGCACATCACTTCTTGAGGCAACTGTGGAGTATTATATCTTAATGTTATGAAAATATTGATAGGACTGGTCTAACCTTCTGATGGTTAGCAAAATTTTGCTATTAAAGCTTGTCCTGCACTTGCACCGAGTAGTTAAGACTGCCAAAGAAAACCAATGTGGTGAGTATTTTACAATATGAGAAGACTACAGGCGTCTCGAGGAGTGATCTGCGGATATATGGATTGTTACGGTGTCATCTTAAGATGAGAGAAAAAAATTGCATTCATAAACAACTTCAGTGGAAAAAAAAATCCGATGGTCGAGAATTTCTAGGTACGCTTTTCGCTGAGGAGTAACTGTACGGGACCTATTTTTGCGCATCATTGCGACACTGCCAGTCCGCAAAGTGCAAGCACAAATATTCAAGTGCTTATTCATAACACTTCTGTTGGCATACACAGCTGATACGCTAGATAGCCATGAATAGCCACTCTTGCATCCCTAGAAACCAACACGTATATAGTGATGCCCCAAGATCTCCACTTAAAATCTGCCTTGCGGCTCGACTTTTTAAATGCTATTGGACGAGACGCGAGGTCTTTTCGCACATAAGTACTGTTTACGTCCCCCACACCCCATCCCTAAAAATCTGAGGCGAACTCATAGAAAACATAGTAAACTACAGCTTATATTTGTTACACAATGACGCCCTGGCAGAAAAATTAGACAACCGCACTACGAGACAGGCAAACAAAACCAAGCATGCACTACAATAGTTCCTTGGTTTGTCAGTTCATTGGAAGATGGAAACTTGGGTGGCTGTGAACAAAACCTATCCATGATAATTCGCTAAAGCATATATACATCCCATGAGCAGGGAAACCCATTAGTCCAGACGGTGAAGTTAGCACTGCGGTGTCGTTGCTGGTTGTTTAACACCAAAATCTCTCACAGCCAGAAGGATGCCTTGACATGGTGTTTGTCCCCCTCCAAGACCACTTCACACACACGTTCGTTCAGTACCCGACCGTCTCGTAACTGAAGCATGGCTGTTCCGAGTACGTAGGAGAGGCGGTACAAAGCGAACTAAAACGTTACATTGGATGGATAGCACGCGCGCCATGATATTTTGAGTCTTGTGCTGAGCACTGAGCCGTTGCTCACAATGCGCGTGTGCTAACTGAAAAGTAAACTTGTATATATGCCTAATGTTAATTACCCGTAAACCAGAAGCCCACCCAAACAGTTTCTGCCAGCATCAATTACTCAACCCCTTAAATTGTCTCTGTTTACATAAGCAGCACCTATCCAGAAATATTTTCTCAACAGGTTCATCGAGAATTACAAATAAACCAATGATGCCACATCTGGGACGAGCGCATACGACTGTTCTGCTTTTTCACCTTGCGCTTCTCTTGCGGGGCGTTGGTGGACTTCTGGCGGCGCTTCTCTTGCGGGGCGTTGGTGGGCTTCTGGCGGCGCTTCGCTTTTGTCCTTCGCGGCTGTAGCGTGTTCTGCATCATGTCCAGGAGGTCCCTGGCTTTCTTGGCATCGGACGACGCCGAAAACGCGGTAGAACGTCCGACGCTCGTCTCGGGCAGGCTCATCAAGACAGGCAGACCGGCGAAGACGATCAGGGCCCCGACCGCGAACGCGACGTCCTCTCGCCCAGCTTGCTGCAACAGGGACAGCACCGAAGCAAACACGGCCCCAATACGGCCGCACGTGTAGGCGCCGCATATGACGGCGCTGCGCACAGAGCTTGAGAACATCTCGGCCATAAAAAGGTAGTTCGTCGGAACCAGAGCGCTCGCCACGCACTTGGCCGCGATCCCCAGAGCGTAGGACAACTCGGAAGGCTTGGCGTAGGTGACGACAGGAGGGCGGCAGGAGGATTGTCGAGATGATCCTTACCAGGAGGCTGCCGCCGAGCTTACGGCTCCATGTCACAGAGTAGTACGCAAGCATGACGGTAAACGTATTGGCGAATACGGCGGCAGCCCTGCCGCGCAGCGACCCGGGGCCCAGCAGAGAAGAAGGCCCCGCTGGTGCGAAGGGCACGTTCGCCTTGTTCATCTCGAACTTGATGCGGCCGACAGCCTGTTTGGCCTGGATACGCGGCACGCCGTTCATCCTGGCCGCCGCGTAGATGACTTCCTCCGCCTCCTTCACTTTGGACATTGTGAGCAGCCATAGCGGCGACTCGTGCACGGCGAACGTGGCCGAGAGGAGCAGGAGCGTGGACGCCATGACGAGGAGCAGCAGCAGGACCCAGTCAAGCCGGATGGCGGTGACGACGGCAAACAGCAGCTCGCCGAAGAAAGCGCCCACGGAGCTGCCGAAGCCCATGTAGAACGTGCGGTACTCCTGCGGGGCCACTTCAAAGAGGAGGATCACGGTGACAACGTGTACGGTTCTTGCACAAGCGGAGTTGACGAATATCAGCGCCAGGTAGACCAGGAACGCCTCCGTGAAGCAGCTCGGGACAGCGGTCAGCAAGAGAATGAAAGATGCGCCCACGATGACTGGTTTGCGGCCCTCGGTGTCGGCGAGATAACCCGTGAAGGGGACCACGAATAGCGCACCACTCATGAAGACTCCTTTGCCGAGATACAGAAGCCAGGTACGATGGCGCACGAGGTTCCAGAAGCTGCGGGTACTTTTCAGTGCTTGATCGGGATCGTAGTCCCACGTATTGCACGCGATGGTCTCCGTGTCGTTGGGGCCACCTCCGGGCCGGACGTACACTCGGCACTGGCTGTAGCGGCCCACTTCGTCGACGGGTATACCGACGTTCTTCCAGACCGCAGTTGGCATGTTGGCGAACTTGGTAGCGGCTTGCACCAGTGGTCCACTGGGGTGGTGATGAGCGACAGTACGTTGGTGTGGCAGAGCAGGACCATCTGGGCCACGATGGTGAAGCCGAATATGAGCCGCTGGAAGTCGCCATGTCCGATGACGTTGGTGCCCTGCTGAGCCTCTTCCCGGTCCAAATCGCTGACCTGGTAAAAGGATCCGCTGCCCGGTGATCGCCATGTTGAATCGGTGGCCTTGCTTTTACTGGGCTCTTTCTCCACGGGCTTCTCCGGCGCCATAGCAGCCACTTTATCGCGATACACTCCAGTTGGAAGCCACTGCGTGAACCGGCAGGTCTTCGTGTTCAGGTCGCTCTCAGAGGTACTGAGCCCAGGGCACGGTTGCTGGCTTCGATCGGACGCACGAGTGCACGTGATACACGAGACTTTTTTTTCGGCTTCTTATCTCTTCATCCTCCTCTTCTTCCTTATCATGTGCGTTTCCAAAAAAGGCAATGAACTTTATATACGAAAAAAGATGAAACATACAGGGAATGAATTTAGAGGCTAAACATGGACCACTTTTAAAGCGAAAGCTTTACTACGCCATGTTCCGCAATTTTCGTCGACTTCGTTGTTGTGACCTTCAGTGACTCAGCGGCTCCGGAGCTGCGCCGAAACCGATGCATAGCGGGAGCTTCGGAAGCAAAGGAAAGGAGCATGACTTGTCCCCTGAGGCAGTGTACACCTCAGTCGTGCTTTAAGCTGCATCATTATCATCATCAGTAAATTAATTTCCACATTGTGGGGCTCACACTTCTACTTTAGGCGGCAGACAGCACCTCGTGGGCGCAGGCAGCTTCTTCGGCCAGTTGGATTATCGCTTGGTTTCCCGGGTCGGAGACGAGTAGATGGGTCTCCCACTAGTCCTTGGATTTTTATTGATAGAGCCCCAGGGGGAGTACGAGGGCATTCCCATATTACATGGTCGAGCGTGGCTCTAGCTTAGCGTCTTTTGCATTTCTCTGAAAATTGTTCCGGGTATATGACGCTCCACATAGCCGGACTGCGAAAAATGTTTGCAGGTGACGCCAGTTCAAGGCCTCACTTTTACTGAGTATTTGGCGGCCGGCGGGTACCTTGCTCGTCCCAGTCTGTAGTGTCCGACGATAACCCCCTATGACCGCAGGCAGTCGCGCTCCGTGTAGCGTTCAAACAGCCCACCCGCTCGGAATGTCAGTCCTCGAGCTAGTTCGTGGGCCGCTTCGTTTCCGGCTAGGGAGGCGTGTGGGGTGTTCAGGGAACCTGAATAAGCTTTCACTAATTGTCTGCCGAATTCGTCTCGCTTCAGGAGAGATTTTCTCTCTGGCGATGCTCATCGCTGCCGACACTGAGTCGCTAACTCTGGTTCTGGCAGTTGTACTCTCCATGGCTGACATTACGGCAGTTTCTCATCACTGCCGACATTGAGTCGCTAACTATGGTCCTGGCAGTTGTACTTGCTATGGCTAACGTTACGGCAGTTTCTCCTGTGTGCTGCTTGGGCCTCTGGTATGTGCAAAACTTGAATACCTCTGACATATTACGCGCTTTCTCTGCTTCGGCGCATTAAACACCTGTCCTCAGACATCCTATTAATTTACATGCGAGTTCCGCAAAGCGTGCACCAACAACTGTGAACCGCCGAGTGGATCTGGAGGAACATAACGCAATTGCAGCCATGCAGTTTATAACAATGTTCGTAATCAGTTATACATGGTTTTCCTCGCTCACTGTTAAGCCCTGTTTACTACGATGGAGGTCTCTTTCATTTCGGTGGTAAATCTCGCAGATATGTTTAATAAACCGAAAATGAGTCGTTAGCTCATGAAAGTGTTCGTGCTTTACTGCCGAACATACCATCTTCAACGCATCATCTTCCATGTCAAAGCACAATGAGCAATTTTCAGGGTGCATCTTTTTTTTACGCCTCAGACATATTTCTCTCTTTCATATGTCGGCACTAGGAACCAAGGCTGAGCCTGATGTTCAAGGAGATGTCCAAGGCGGCCTCAGAAGAGCATAAATACTTGTCATGGCTGATGCAGAAGAAAGTATTCTCTTCCCCGAAAGGACTCGGCGGCGGCGCCCTGGACAGGGCCGAAGGACGCGCGTTTGCGGATTCAGTGGAAGAATTCGGTGCCGCTGTATTCGAGAGCCTTGAAGGATTTGACTTCGGAAGACCTGACGGGTGCGTCACTGATGCAGAGGGAAATCTCGACTGTACCCCGCATGACGACATTCTCGGCGGCAACGATATGGCTTAAGGACGCGTGTCGTAGTGGATGCATTAAGTAGTGTGGTCAAATAAAACGAAATTAAGAGAACCGTTCCCAGCACCTGTTGTGGATGCCGAGGGAAGAAACGGTATGGCCTCGGAAGGGCTTTGCCTTGATGCGACTGAGGAACGGCCGAGAAATGTCGGGAGCTCTTTCGCAGGAAGTGAACTGGCCGCAATGATCGCGTTATTCGCTATTCAGAAGCGGACGTTTCCACTCAGCATATGCCGTGTTAGTAAAAAAAATGACGGTAAATGTTCGACGTAGTGCTACGATTACTGTTTCTGCGATTTTCATGGCGTTGTGCCCCTGTGATGCAAATGCTCTTCAGTCGTTTCCAGGAAAGTTTTCTGCCAGATTTCACATCTATCTGTACACATCTCAAAGCGGCTCCAAAACACCTTCCGAGGAAAGCACATCAACTCGCTCAATTACTGCATTGTGCTCCTATGAACACCTAAGCAAGAAAGCGTTTGATTCCATCAAACACAATATATTGTTGCAAAAGTTATACAACTATGGAATCAGAGGAATTGCATTTGACTTAATAAAAAGCTACTTAGATAGTCGACAACAATACGTGCAGATAAACCAGGCAAAATCAAATCTAGGAACAATAAAATACGGGGTCCCACAAGGCTCCATCTTAGGGCCCTTACTGTTTTTGTTTTATATTAATGACATTATCGATATTCCACTCACGCCAGATATAATCCTGTATGCAGACGATACTAATGTATTTTTTTCTGGAACAGACTTAAAAATGCTTGAAAGGCAAACAAACAGCTGGCTAAACAACCTATCACAATGGCTTAACATTAATCAATTAGCCTTGAACACTAATAAAACAAAGTACATTATTTTCCGTCCCAGAAATAAAGCCATCAATAGAGAACCTATTATACAATTTCGTGGGGAACACCTAGAACGAGTAAACTCTCACAAATTTCTGGGGGTTATTTTTCAAGAAAATTTGAGCTGGTCTCTGCACATAGAAAAAATACGAACAGTTATTTCCAGATCAATCGGAATTATCTTCAAAGTAAAGAACTTACTACCAATGTGGTTAAAAAAGCAGTTGTATTATAGTCTAGTGTTTTCTCGTTTGCAATATTGTATTCTTGTATGGGGAACTACGACAAAAGCAAACATGGAAAACCTGCTTATACTACAAAAACGAGTCATACGATTAATAGAAAACTCTCCATATAGAGCCCCCTCAGCCCCACTTTTCGAAAAACATCAGATATTAACTATCACGAATATCATGAACAAAAGAGTAGCTTTGAAAATATATGATCAAATAAAAATGGACCCGGCTGGGTTCTCGCAAACTTTCTTCTTTAGAGACCACGACCATAACCTTCGGCATATGACCTGTAGAAAAGAACTAGTGCGTACGAACTACGGTACACAAACGCTAAAATATCGAATCGCTGATCTTCTAAATAAGTACCCGGGTATTATAGAAACCATTCACAACAGTCGTTCCACGAAAGCATTTAGCAAAAAGTTAACCCATTTCTTTTTGTGACATAGCAATGGCTTACTTTTTCTGCACATATCTGCCCTATATTAAAAAAAAAAGAAAAATCCATGTTTTTATTAGAAAAGAAAACCTTACTTTGGCCGGCATAGTTAAGCTCTTCTTTCCTTTTGTTATATTCAGTCACACCGATATTTGTATTTTATGTGCAATTTTGTGTAACAATGTTGACTCGCGAATATACTTTTTACAGCATTTCTTAATTGTGTACCTTAAATGAATATGTGCTGTTTTTTTATGTTTTCGTGTATAATGTTATATGCAATGTCTCTTTGGTGTTATGATCTGTTTTTCTTTGGTTAAACCTGCCCACTGCTCAGTTGTAGAGTGTAAAGGGGGCGGACGCTTCGTCAGGCAACTTTTGATTGCCTTTTTGTTCGCCTCCTCGGCAACCAAGTGTTGTTGAAATAAATCTGAATCTGAATCTGAAAATAATACACTTCTACACGTAGCATAGGATCCACAATGATGCGCGAAAGTTGGAAAGCCCTTTCCGGCGACTTTTTCATGCCGTTGTGACTCTACCTTCACCGGGTTGGCTTAGAGTCCGAAGACACCAATTACCCAATTAGCCTACGTCTTGCAAGGCACGGGGGACCGTAGAAACCTGCTGGTCACAAGCACCCGGGTGCGGAGTAAGACAAAAGATCCCCGAGAGCGCCTTCCCGCAAGAGACGAGTCTTCGAGCAGCGCACGCCGCGACGCACAATGGTTGTCCGAGTTGAGGAGACACGTCCCCCTCGCTCCTCTTCGGGAGCCCGTCGTCACCTGATCGTCCTGCATGTGTGGCTTCCATGGCCACTCATGGCCTGCTTCAACAGCCTCAGTGTTGCAATTACTGGAGTTTTGAGGCTGACCCATGGACCGGCTTGCGTTCTTTGCGAAGACCAAGTAAAAAAAAAAAGGAAGACTCCCCACAAACAACTTTGAGGTACTTTTCGACGTCATGGAAACGCCCACGAAGAAGAGCAGCGCCTTCTGGCGGAAAAGGGCGGGAACCAGTGGCGAAAACGCTATTTAAAAGCGCCCCACTGCATCCTGCGTTGTATACCCCTGATAGTGTCTTCTTACCTTGTATAATCTTTTAATTTGCTCCATGGTTTAATTAAGTGTAAATAGATCTGTATTGTTTTTCCCCGAGCCTCCCTGTCTGCTCCTTTTTCTCCTGCGTGGCACCACCATGGACCCGGCTCGCAACAGTTGATGCGCACAACTGATGGGATGGGACCCGAGTCCCAACAATGCTCGCCCCCGCCTCCTTCGCATCGCTCCTGTTTATGCCACTTCGAAGATGTCTATTGGTTAGATTCTTTCACACGTCAGGCAGCTACCATGGCCGCGACCAACAAGCGGCGTCGCTCCGGCGGGTCAGGAAGCTCCGCCCCCGACGGTGCCGGCGGAAGAGAGCCAACCTCTCAGCGCGCAAAAAGTGGCGAGAGAAGAGGGAAGGCGTGAAGACGCTGAAATTCAAAATCTGATACAGATAACTCAGCTTTTACAAATTGCAATCGAGAGAGAGAGAAAAACTTTATTTGGTCCATTAAGGGTTTAGCTTTCGGTCTTCGTCTGCATCGCTGCAGACTCTTGACCTTCAAACCAGGGATGGGCCCCTAGAACAGAGCTGAACTGAGTCGCGCTGCTTCGCTTGCACCTTTAAGCACCTTTAAGCAGCGTTCATCCAGAAAATTATTGCTAATAATAGACATGCTGAAAGACCAAGCTCTTATAGAGCCCGCCGTAGTGGCTCAGTTGTTACGGTGCTCGGCTGCTGATCCGAAAGACGCGGGCTCGATGCCTGTCGCGGCGGTCGAATTTCGATGGAGGGGAAATTCTAGAGACCCGTGTACTGTGCGATGTCAGTGCATTTAAAGAATCCCAGTTGGTCAAAATTTCCGGAGCCCTAAACTACGGCGTCACTCAAACCATGCGTTGCTTTCGGACGTTAAACCCCCGTAAAAAATATGAATAGCTAAAGTATAAACCCTGATATAGTGTCACCATAAATTCACTGACAGCACACAAAGTATGGGAAGTAGTCACTGAGGCCGCGCTACCAGACGGTGCGAGCTAGTGCGCGACGTTCGTGGTCGTTTCAACCTGGCTCGCGCAGTGTCAAGTTCGCCGTAAGGTGCCCGCCCTGTATCGTTAGCGATGCGTAACATTTTCGCACATTGTTGAATGCGCCAGCGTCCGCCGTTCTTTGTGGAGCGCTCTGTGCGTATAAAGTTCGCAGCAGAATCCTTCGGCGCCGTGATATAACCACTCTGCCTGTTCGGGTTTTCAGTAAGTCGACCACCCTATAGCCTGCGCCACTGCTGGAGAGAAAAACTCACCGACTGCGTTTCACGAAAGAACGCACGCGCCTTGAAGCTTTTCGTATCGGTTAATAAATGTATGCTACCCGTGCGCACTACACAGTGGAGAAGCAGCGCATAATTTATTGCCTCATTTCCAGAACTGGGAGTGGAGAAACTTGTATTTCCAGCGGCTCTAATCTGGAAACTGCGGCAGCTGCTTTCCAGACACTGTTTCAGCAGAAAAAGCGGACCGTCATGGCTGCCCCTTTTGAACGAAAGAACGGTGGAGCAAACATATAAATGTAGCGGCGCTGGTATCGCCAACGGCGCCGACGACGAAGGTCAAGTTGGGAGCGCGACCTGGCTCGCGCAGTTCAGAACACTTTCGGCAGCCAGCCTGGCCAGCAACGTCGACAGCCCACTTCCGCCGGCTCACCAGCCGCGGCTACCGGGACCTCCAATATTAAATGTGGATCACCTTCCACATACTCATGCGCTCGCAGCACAAACGGTAGACCCAGTGATAATTTACTTGTGGTTTTTATTTATTTATATATTTATTCAGCATACCCCTAAAGGCCCTCCTTCGAGGGTATTACATCGGGGGGGGGGGGGGGTTCATTGTAGTAGACATGAATAAGGAACATCATTAACAAGTTAAATTAAGGAACACTAAAATGGCTAGTATAACCTGGAAAAGCAATTAAGCACCAGAGAGTAGGTGAAGAAGCAGGCGATGAAAACAATATGATACAAATTATAGGTTTAAAGAAAACGATTAGCCATAACGGAAACGAGAAATACTGCAGTGTTCGTGTAATCGCAAAAGTACAGCAACTAAAAAAAGAAAGCATTAAAAATATCTGACATTTCAAACATTACAAATGCCAATGTCGCTGCGGATCACAGCAAGAAACGTGTTGGCGTTAGATTTAATGGCTATATGCACTGGTAAATTGTTCCTCTCTATGATAGTGCGTGGCATGAATGACTTCGCAAATGCAGATGAACGACAGGTGATGCGTTTAACTTTGCGCGGATTGTCGAGCCGCGGAAAGAAGGCTGATGGTGACTGGAAAAAATCGCGGTGGAGCGATGGATGGTGATGCAGTTTATGGAAAAGTGCTAGTCGTGATAGTTTACGGCGGTAAGACAAGTCTTCTAATTCGGCGCGATTTTTTAAGTCAGTGACGTTAGTAATATGCGGGTAGTCTGATAAATTAAAACGCATAGCAAGGTTCTGCAAGCGCTCATTGTTATATATGAGATAGGCTTGATCAGGATCCCAGATGACTGATGCAAATTCAATTTTCGGACGAATGAGTGTGATGAACGCGAGTTTTTACAGCTCCGGGAGAGCCAGTCTGAGGTTATGCTTTAGAAGACCGAGCGAGGTGTTGGCGGATGCTGAAGTTACATTAATATGGTTAAGTCATGTTAAGTCTGATTGCAGGTGAACTCCCAGGTACTTGTAAGTAGTTGTGAGTTCGACAGAATCGTTATTAAGGCGACAACCTTTAATGGCTCATACTCGCGGTGACCGTCCGTCCGTTACGTCGCCACCAAGATCACGTGACCTTGTGATGCCACGGGATCTTGAAGTCACGTGACCTTAAGATCACCGAAAGGTCTATAATTTGGATAAAATTGCTCAAAAACGAGAAAACGTGGATGATGACGTCACAGCTTCCTCTGCCACGCTCGTGCCAGCTGCTCTTCTCTGTCGTGAAATGAATTCAAGCGCGGCGAATTCAAATCAGCGTAATGAGTCGCAAAAGGCTCTCGCTTTCCCGCAGTTATTAGATATCTAAGTGCCTCCAACGAATTTTTTGAGGAAATAAGTTGTGGGATTGCGAGAACTGCGAGTGAAAGACAAAAGCCTAGTTTTAGAAGTATTATGTGGCATAAGCCAAGCTGCCCACCACGCGGTAACTGCATCCAAGTCAGTTTGCAAACATTGTTGGTCAGTGATTTAAATAATATTACTGTATGTTACGCAGTGTACGGCAAAGAGACTAAGTCCAGAAGACACAGCGTTAGGTAAATCATTAATATATATTAAAACGCACTGGCGGCAAGGGGATAATAATAATAATAATAATAATTGGTTTTTTGGGAAAGGAAATGGCGCTGTATCTGTCACATATATCGTTGGACACCTGAACCACGCCGTAAGGGAAGGGATAAAGGAGGGAGTGAAAGAAGAAAGGAAGGAAGGTGCCGTAGTGGAGGGCTCCACAAAAATTTCGACAACCTGGGGATCTTTAACGTGCACTGACATCGCACAGTACACGGGCGCCTTGGCGTTTTTCCTCCATAAAAACACAGCCGCTGTGGTCGGGTTCGAACGCGGGAACTCCGGATCAGTAGTCGAGCGCCCTAACCACTGAGCCACCTTTTTTTTTTCCTTTATTGCCTGGCTTTAACACAGAAAATTGCACATAACAAACAATCAACAAAAGACAAACGCTATGTACACCCGACTCGAAGTCAGCCAGCATGAGTCTGGCTTCGTCAACTTAAAATTCACGCAGTGTACAGAGTGGCTCTAGTCTTGAGAGCCACTCCGGAGGCTCCGCTGCGGCCTTCTGAATGGCCAGAAACATGTCCATACTTTCTCGAAAGTAGATTCGGGCAGGTCTTGCGTCTCTGTCACAGTGAAAGCCTGCCATTCTCGAGCGCCATATACAGTGGAGGCCTGTCAGCATTATTAAATCATAAGGCACCCCATCCTCATTTTCAACACATAAGTAACGGATGCCATACGGGTCTAGTGGAAATTCTTTCTTTAAGGTTCGCTGTAATACATCCCAAAAATAAACCCCTTCCCAACAGTGTAAAAATACATGGTCTATTGTTTCAGGCTTTCTGCAAATTAAACAGGGAGAACCCCAGGGTAAAAATAATTCCTCTCCCTCTAGAAATTTTTTAACCGGTAAGGTTCCGGTGTGCAGCTTAAAAAAGAAGGTTTTGGTTCCTGATGGCACCTGCATGTTTTTAACTCTCTTTAAAACATCTTTGCCTTGGCCTCCACTGTACAAGGCCCTGTACAAGGGCACCGGGAAAACTACATCGCACAAAGCACGGTACAGTTTCTTTCGTTTCACAGTCGACAGAAAGTCATTTGAAAACCGCGCAGAAAGAAACCTTACACTGGCAACGATTTCCCGGTAAAAACCGGTGACCCTACTGTAAACGTCAGCAGTTCCCACTATGTACTCTGGAAGCAGATGCCGCAGCCTAACTTGGCATACGGTACGCAAAAACGGGTCTCTTGTGTCCCGAAGAAACAAAAAACGATTGACCAGCTGTCTCAAAAACAAATGGCCCAGTCCCAGCCCGCTGTCTTGAACCCGTCGGAACAGGTTGGTCCGGCTGCAGCGCTCCCATTCAGACGACCAGACAAAGATGGCGAAAATTCGGTGTAGCTTTTGAATACTTAACCGTGAACAGTGCAACACCTGCATGACGTACCAGAGCCTGCTGATAAAGAACAAGTTGCAAACAGTGGCACGCGGCAGGTGGCGGCAAGGGGAGGAAACGCTGATCTCTGCTAGCTTGGGGCGCGGCCGTCAGTGAAGCCACCGAAAGTAAGGGGCCTCTACCCTGAATTCAGCCTTTGGCAGTGCTGGAAATCGGACCTCATCACGGTTTTTCGGTTTTAGTTGTTGTTGCCTCAGAAGCGATGGCGCATAATTTTCGTTTTCCGCTTTGCATTTCGTCTTTTCGCCATTCTCGTCTTTTTCTGCGACAATGAGTACCTGTTGCGCCGTCAACAGCACGAGCAGAGGATGGAAAATCTTCGGGAAAAACGTTTCAAAAATAAAGGTCCATTGCATTGCAATGGGGTGGCACTAGCAGACGACAGGACGTCGCTACGCACACACAGCACGTACGGAGCCTCGTCTGCTGAGCTCTGTGTTGTCCCTTTGCGCTAGCGTCGTCAACTCTGTCTTTACTGTGATGCACGTTCCCCCGCTCTAAACCCAAGTTATACCGTCAATGGGGGATAAATTTAAGAAAGAATAGGTGCAAACCTTTACTAGCTAGGCAGCCGACTTTGCAGTGACCACTTAACCGGATTTTGTTTCGACCGAACCCGAGCGAGGGCGAGGCTACAGTCTTGTGATGTGCAGCGTTCTGCTGGTTCACATTAGCGCCTCCAAAAGGTATGGTACTGCTTTTTCAACGGAGTGTATCACGTACTGTTTCGTACTGTACCAAATTATCCCTGAATGGGCAGTTATTCGGGATGCTTGGTGCAGTTGCGACTTCTAACAACGCTTGTCGCGCGCGCTGCAGCATTTGACTTTCTCGTCACTCGTTTCTCTCGCACTGTGCAGCTGTGTGAGGGGAAAGACTGCGGGTTCAAATTACCGCACGTTAAACGGTAGAAGAAATAGACCAGGCGGCATGTGGGAAAAGAACAGCTCTAATTTAAGCCTTGAGAGGAAAGGGTTCACGAACGCAAGAACAGGAAAGCAAACAAACAAATACAACACTCGCGGAAGGCAAAGGAGAACTTGAGGGGAAACAAAAGGAAAGGCCCACTCAGAGTTCAGCGTTAAGCGAAGGACTCGGCGTTCCACGCATGAGCCTGGTAGGCAGATGAAGCGTCGGGCGAGGAGCTGTGGCGGGGCGTCGGCGCAGCCCGTGGGCTCCGGTAGAAGCTCCGATGGAGGCGTATGGTGGATGGCAGCCTCCACAGCCGGCCCAAACGCTGCCGCAGGAACCCGTCACAACTGTGGAGCACGGGCGCGGCCCTCAGGTCAGGTAGCCCGGGGAAGCAGCGGTGGCGATGGAGGTGGTCCGCGTTCTGAGGCTGCCAACCACGGGAAAAGCAGGAAGGGAGCAGAGTTGCCTGGGTCTGGCCGCTCAGGCTGTCTACGGTGGCCTGTCCAGGTCTGGTAGCCCAGACTTCTGCGGCTGGGGCCCAAGCCTAGCAGCTCGCGGAGCCAGCAGAACTTGTTGTTGTTGTTGCCTTCGTGTAATGGCACATACCCACGACTGGTGATTGGCCAGGGATCAGTGAGGAGAGCCAAAGAATAGGGTGAACTGGTACCAAGCTAATAATGATTGTGCATTGGGTGAAATATCAGAGTAATTAAAAAGGAAAGGAAAAGACAAAAAATACCGAGCGAGAATATCTGAAAATAGAATATATGAAAATTCCCAAATGACATTTTAAATGCGGAAATTTAGGAAACAATTTGCAAGGGAATCTGCCGGAAGCTGTTATGTAATTGTGGAGGAATTCGCAAACTTGATGCAATGCAAAAGCTCTGGTGCTCGCGCCGAAAGAGAGGAGGGGAACCGACGAAGTGAGTCCCAAATTTGAAATGGGAATTTCTAGGTGTGCTCTCCTCTGACGTGCTGCCCTCGGACAAGCGAGTTGGAAATGCTCCAATGTCTCGACTTCACCGCAAGCCGCACAAAGGTTTATGGGACTGAACCTGCATCTACATAGTTAAAGATATCAACGGGGAATCCTGCACCGCATTAGTGTCATCGCTACTTCACACTGCCGGTATTTACATGCACGTGCCTTCCATGGGTACATGAAATGTTGGTAGTCAGTAGCAGAGAGTAAGGGATCGTTGCACGTGGCGGTTGTAATAATAATAATAATAATAATAATAATAATAATAATAATAATAATAATAATAATAATAATAATAATAATATAATAATAATAATAATAATAATAATAATAATAATAATAATTGGCTTTGGGGGAAAGGGAATGGCGCAGTATCCGTCTCATATATCGTTGGACACCTGAACCGCGTCGTAAGGGAAGGGTAAAGGAGGGAGTGAAAGAAGAAAAGAAGAGAGAGGTGCCGTAGTGGAGGGCTCCGGAATAATTTCGACCACCTGGGGATCTTTAACGTGCACTGACATCGCACAGCACACGGGCGCCTTAGCGTTTTTCCTCCAAGCACAAATTATACACATGCTCAAGAACTGGGCATATCAGACCTAAAACGTGTTTTACGGGGCGTATTTGCAGGTCATCAATATCGCAGCTTTTACTATTTCGCAGAGCGGAGAACGTGAGATAAATTTCTTCGGCGCTGGTTGGAAGTAAAAAAGCACTATCAGAATTGCTGGAATTGAGGTACTCTGCGGAGCGTGGATCGTGAAAGCTATTTACCAGGGACACAAGATAATTATTAAAAGCGTTTGCTAAATGCACGCCTGATGAACGTTCCCCGTTAATTATCAATTCTCGTACGCCCTCTGAATGCTGACGTCCAATGTTAAGCACTGTGCTAAGGTTTCTCCACGTGATATCCGTTTGCTTTATAGCTTCAGGATTAAACAACCTATGAAGTTAATCTTTCTTGGCTTGTTTGAGAGCAGCAGTTAACTTATTTCGAAATTTCTTAAATTCGCATAGATGGCACGTGTCTCTTGTGTCGAAAAAACGTTTGAATAGAGCATCTTTTTGTTTGATTAGTTTCAGAAGTGCATTGGTTATCCAAGGTTTTCTAGCTTTTCTAGGCTTCAGTGTTTTAGGATGAAAAGATTCCGAGTAAGCCTTTTTGAAAAGACGCAGAAATGACTCGTACGCGGCATCTACGTCAGACTGATTGTACACCTCAGGCCAATTTATTTTTGATATTTTTGTGCGGAACTCCTCAAGTGTAGCCGGATTAATATCTTGAATAGTCACTGGGGGACACTGCTTCGGTTCTTTAGCCGAGACATACGAATCCAAAAGAAGAAATACTGGCAAATGATCACTAATATGAGCGCTTATTACTCCGGAGTTAATAGTTCGAGATTCAATGTTTGTAATAAAAACATCAATCAAACTTTCACAGTCGTTGCTAGTGCGAGTTGGAGCAGTAATTGTGTTAAAACATGCATTAGCTTCCAATATTCGAGTGAAATCAGTACGTAGCTGTGTTTCATTCAACATGTTAATATTTATGTCGCCGCCCAGGACGAGTTCATAACTGTTTTCATTTATCCAGGATAAGAAGTTTTCCATATATGTTAAAACCTTTGCCTCGTTCCCGCCTGGAGGGCGATATAAAACAGAAAATATGCTTTTTTTATGAATGACAGTCAAAATTTCAAAGTCCGTTGTGACCGCCGTAAACTCGTCGATTTTTTCACACTGAAAACTTTCTCTGGCCATGAAAAGTACTCCTCCACCGTTTTTGCCTGAGCGATTTAAGTAGTGTCTTGTGTAACCCGGGATCTGTATTACTTCGTGTTCGTGTCGGTACCATGTTTCACAAAGCATAATAACATCAAATGGAAAGGCAAAACATGAAAGCAAGGCACACAGCTCATCAGACTTATTGCGCGCTGACTGAGTGTTTAACAAGAAGAAAGATGTGCATGGCTTCTTACGATAAATTTTAGTCACATCCGCAGCTTTCAGCGATTTACTAGCCATCGATGGGAGTGGCGGTTGGAAAAAATGCTCGGATTCCTAGATCCTCATTTCATCTTATCGATGTCTGCAACGCAAGATATGCGCAGTACATTCGAAGTGTCTGTCTTGCGCGCAAAAATTTTGCCGCCCTTTGTCCATGCGTACTTCCATTCTTTTTCCTTCTTTCGCTCAACAACTTGTCCAAGAAGTTTCTTCAAAGCGATGCAAAGGTGTTCATTAATAAATACCGGGGGAGAATGGGAACCATCAGCACTCTGGTAACCAAAATCAGAGGTTAAAATTCGATTCTTCCTGGCCTTTTCAATCACAGCTTCCCGTTTCGCACGAGAGCGAAACTGCACGACAATGTTAGGGCATCCTTTGTCTTTCCTTGGCTCACGATGGCATATCTCTACATCAGAATCAGAAATGGGTTCACTTATGATGTCGTCTAGTTTGCTCAAGATTGAAGGCAGGTTTTCATCGTCGCTTACCGGAACACCTTTAATCTCAATGTTGCGGTTCCTTGAGTACTGTTCTTGGTTTGTCACCCGGTCTTCAAGGTCAGATAGTTGTTGTTTCAGTCCTTTGCATTCCTGTGATAGTGCGCCATTTTCTTTCTTTAGCGCTGAGTTTTCCTTTTCTATTTTTGCACTGCGCTCAGCCATAGCATCAAACTGTTCACTAAAGAAATTTACAGATTTTTTCAGGTCTTTATATTCTTTTCGAAGTTCATTCTCCAGTGCACTGCGCATATCTCGCATTTCTTGTTTAAAATCTTCCAACAGTTTTGTAACTTCAGAAGGCATTTCAAATTAGCAGTTCAGCAAACACTTGTACAAGAGCTTGGCAGCAGCGGTCAGGGGAAAAAATAAAAAATAAAAATTGGCTACAAATGATTGCACAAACCTGTGTATAAAATGCGCAGATTTAGTGAACCGGTCGCCACAGCCGCTGCTGCCAAGTGAGGATCAGCGGTGAGGCACAGTTCCTTTTCTAGTCGGCGCCTCTTTCAAGCAGCCAATCCTGGTCCCCGGCTCGCTGACGTCACACTAGAGGCCACGGCAGTTTATAGATGAGCGGCGAAATTTGCGATAGTCGAGGAGATACGGCACGTGCAACGGTGATCCGCCGAAGATGCAGACCCAAAGCCACCGGGAAAAGCGGTGGTGTCCTGTGTATAAAATGCGCAGATTTAGTGAACCTGTCGCCACAGCCGTTGCTGCCAAGTCTTCATTGCGTGCGGCTACTCGCCTTTTATCAGCGTTGGTTTCAAACGATTGATTACTTTTTGTCCGCGTGCTACGTTCTCGTTGGCTACGTCTGCGCTCTTGTTCTCTACCATGCCAGCCAGTGTACCAGTCGTACGGTATTAACACTGCTTCCTTCAGAAAGACGGTGTGCTTCGAGACGGAAGAGCCCACAGCACGCAAAGAACTGGTGCTACGTAGAATAGTGAGAACTGCTTAGCTGGCATCGCATTGCAGCCGCAGGGTTTTACAATTGCTTTGGTACTCTACGGCATGCCGTTTCTACTGAGTGCCTATACCAGACAAAAATGTCTGTCCTCCACGGGTCCTAAACAGCAGCCCTAATTTCACCGGGAGAGTGGCGCGCAATTTAAAGAACTCTTATGCCATTTGTGCATAGCAGGCGACTAGCTTGTTCTTTGCTGGTGCAAACTTTAAACTTGCCGCGTGGGTTAGACTTCACCAAGCTTTTGTTGTGTCACTATTCCGAGTTGTGTGTGTTATGGCTTTCAACTAATAAATTCACTTTGGTTAAAAATTTGCACTGTTCTTTTTTTATGTGAGCTTAACTCGATCGGCAAAATTCTGTCCCAGCCCGTGGCTTGCAAACATGGGTGCTCAAGAACGGCTCTCAAACGAGGAGCTATAACTACGCCTATAACTGTACCTCTCGGGCAGAAATGAGCGCTGACTACTAAAAATAGCGTCGGCAGTCGGCGGTCATCGGGTCTTCTTTCTTCATCTTTGCCTCGTGTGCCGCGTTAAACCTCGATACATACCAGAATTTGCTTCTCCAGCCAAAAAAAAAATCACCTTGCCCTGACGTCATGTTTTTGTTTTTAATTACGGCGTCATAATTTAGTTGTTCGCACCCTTCTAAGAGGACGTTGGCTCCGCAACAAAACTGCCATGTTTTGCATGTATGGGTTTATACGCAAGTAGCGCTACCACTCTACATCTACCTTGGCGTGAGTGCACGCGACCACCAACATGGCGAACGCCGCTCGAGCCGTAAGCAACCCTTGCGGATGACGTTGTTGAATGCCGCCTGCATTGACATGTAAATTTCACAATGTCGGCCTTTGTTAGGAATGAAACTGACGCGCACACTTCGAGCGCCTCACCAAACAAGATGGGGCTATATAAATGTGATAATTTTGCACGATATCAGTTGGCTGGCTCAGACTCGTAGTAATTTTTTGCAAGAAATAACACCCACGGCGCGATAACAGGGAGAGTTGCTTCTTTAAGCCATTTAAACCTTTAAATTTTACTGAAACAACTTTTTTTTTTCCGGAATATAGGAGCAGAACACATTTCTTGCTCATTATTTTCAAGCGTTTCAAGCTTCGTCACCAGGTACACGTGCACCTGGTGGCGACGCTTGAAACGACGTCACGTGTTTGCACGCACCCTGTGGGAGCTACATCGCGTCCCTGATGCAGCTGTTTCGGTGCGTCCTTCGACGTAGTGAAAGCGTCATAGCGTCATCGCTTAGTACGGGCAGTGATAGAGAGTGGAAGGTCATTGCCATTATGAGTTCACTACCTGCATTAATAAAAGCTGCGCACAAAGAGTGGTGTATTATTCATACAAAAAAAACAATTTACAGTAACGTAGATGTTCGTCCCGCGTGATTATTTTCGTCACCGACCGCCGCTCGTTAAGTACTACTAGAGTCCTTAATTATTAAGGACTCTTGTGCTACGAAGAATCTGTATTCCCCACGCATGACAACTCCCACACCCTCAGCTGCCTGTGGAAATCTGCTACCGAAAGGAAGCTGCATGTCCTCACGTAAGTGGCGCGCGCCTGTGTTTGCGGGCATGTATGCGTGTCTGTGTGTGTGCGTGTATGCGTGTTTGTGTGTGCGTTTGTGTATGCGCGCGCGTGTGTGTATGCGTGTTTGCGTGTGTGAGCGTGTATGTGTGCCTGTGCATGTGTGTGCTTGTGTGTGTGCGTTCGTGCGTGTATGCGTGTCTGTGTGCGTGCGTACGTGTATTCGTGTCTGTGTGCGTGCGTGCGTGTCTGAGTGCGTGCGTGTACGCGTGTCTGTGCGTGTGCGTGTATGCGTGTTTGTATGTGCGCGCGCGCGTGTGTGTGTGTGCGTGTGTGCGTGTGTGTGTGTGTGAGAGAGAGAGAGAAAGAGAGACCTTGAAATGAGAGTTTCGTTCCACCGGAGGGATGACTCGAAGGACAGTGGGAACTTAAGCGAGCAGTATGGATGCATCCTACGCATCTATAGTAAAGATGCCAACAAAACCGGCAATTATTTTTTAGCAGTTCGTTGCGCAATTTGGTTCTCGATACTGCTTTTTGATAGTACTTTAGATTGTTCAGAATGAAAAGATATTGAAAATGGCTCGGATCACTTCACGAAGGTAAAAGTGATATATACAGAAGCATACACCCTGCAACCACCCTATAGAAACATTGTGGCACTCGAGACGCCTTTCTTGTTTTTTTGCTCAAATCGTCGCCTTCCCCCTCTGACCGCCTTCACACCCTACGCGTGTGTTCACTAAGGCCGCTAATGTTTTGTCGATCCTCTGCAAGGTTTCAAAGATAATTCAACCATCATGATCTTCAGCGTACTGCTAACTTTGACCCTCAGCAATAATTCTCCTCTCCCTACAAATATTTGGATAGCCTGGCTTGCTCCAAATTCCTCACTCACTAAAGGTGTCAACAGACAGCCCTGTCCTCTCATTCGCCTGAGCACAGCCAGATAGTGCTGCAGGTAACCGTTACCAGCACCGCTGTCAACGACACCGCGTTTCTCGCGTTCTTGTGCGGCTGCTGCAAGTGCCCAGTTCAGAGCAGCGTATCTCTATCGCGCCCCTGTATCCCTTTTCATGACTCATGAGGAACACAGTTTTTGGACTGTCGTAATCGCAAGCAGAAACCTTCCTCGTCAAACTCTTGCGAATTCTTGGAGAGCATGCATTCCACAGCCCCAGTCCACAACAGGGCGTCGGCTTTAGAGACGTTCCGGGAAAAGTGTATAGGCGCTTGTCAAGAGACGCACCTGTGTCCTTCGGGACCTCTTGTGTGTACCGTCGGCTTCCGTGAGCGCAAAGACGAGATTCTTGGGAATGATGACTGTTGCGGCGTTGGGTCTGTAAAATATTGGGTGATGCCTGTTGAAAGGAATGGGTGGTAACAGAGCGAACTGTGGTTGTTCAGCGCCCTCATCCGCGGGAAACTACACGTATACTTTCACAAAACAATGCGAAGTTTTGTAGCCACGTCTTGAGTGACGCCACCATTTTTCTCATCTTCAGTGTGGCGCAACCTCAGATTTCAGGTTTTTGTTTTATATTAACCTCCAAAAATTATCTTTCGTTTGGTCGCGTTTATGAACATTACAATTGGTAGTATTTGGCGTATTTCTTCGCCATGCATAAGAGTCGTTGACCTGTTGCACATTTTCTGTGAAAAATGCCGTCGTTTTTATTCACAATACCTGCACAGTTGGAGAAGTATTCTTAACGGAGCGTCAAAAAAGGCCTCTCTGTTCTATATCTGCTTATTCGTCTGCTGCTTATTTTTATTTTACTTTTCCCAAAACTTCCTGATTACCATTTTGTTCTTTCTTCTATTTCCTTTTCCAAGTCCTGTCTGGGATCTCTAAATGTTTTAGCCCAACAGAAAACTGCTCATATGTCATACTCCTAGATATGCAAATGGAGACGTTAAAGACACTAAGGACAAATTGGAGGTGTTCTTGTATCAGAGGAAAACTGGCGCCAAACCAAGCAAACCACAAGAAAAGAGCGAAGACGAGACACAACCGCTTGTGTCTCGTCCTCGTTCTTCTCTTGTGACTTGCATGGTTTGGCGCTAGTTTTTCTCTTGTGTCTCGTCCTCGTTCTTCTCTTGTGGCTTGCATGGTTTGGCGCTAGTTTTTCTCTTGTGTCTCGTGCTCGTTCTTCTCTTGTGGCTTGCATGGTTTGGCGCTAGTTTTTCTCTTGTGTCTCGTCCTCGTTCTTCTCTTGTGGCTTGCATAGTTTGGCGCTAGTTTTTCTCTTGTGTCTCGTCCTCGTTCTTCTCTTGTGGCTTGCATGGTTTGGCGCTAGTTTTTCTCTTGTGTCTCGTCCTCGTTCTTCTCTTGTGGCTTGCATGGTTTGGCGCTAGTTTTTCTCTTGTGTCTCGTCCTCGTTCTTCTCTTGTGGCTTGCATGGTTTGGCGCTAGATTTTCTCTTGTGTCTCGTCCTCGTTCTTCTCTTGTGGCTTGCATGGTTTGGCGCTAGTTTTTCTCTTGTGTCTCGTCCTCGTTCTTCTCCTTTGGCTTGCATGGTTTGGCGCCAGTTTTTCTCTTGTGTCTCGTCCTCGTTCTTCTCTTGTGGCTTGCATGGTTTGGCGCTAGTTTTTCTCTTGTGTCTCGTCCTCGTTCTTCTCTTGTGGCTTGCATGGTTTGGCGCTAGTTTTTCTCTTGTGTCTCGTCCTCGTTCTTCTTTTGTGGCTTGCATGGTTTGGCGCTAGTTTTTCTCTTGTGTCTCGTCCTCGTTTTTCTCTTGTGGCTTGCATGGTTTGGCGCTAGTTTTTCTCTTGTGTCTCGTCCTCGTTCTTCTCTTGTGGCTTGCATGGTTTGGCGCTAGTTTTTCTCTTGTCTCTCGTCCTCGTTCTTCTCTTGTGGCTTGCATGGTTTGGCGCTAGGTTTTCTCTTGTGTCTCGTCCTCGTTCTTCTCTTGTGGCTTGCATGGTTTGGCGCTAGATTTTCTCTTGTGTCTCGTCCTCGTTCTTCTCTTGTGGCTTGCATGGTTTGGCGCTAGTTTTTCTCTTGTGTCTCGTCCTCGTTCTTCTCTTGTGGCTTGCATGGTTTGGCGCTAGTTTTTCTCTTGTGTCTCGTCCTCGTTCTTCTCTTGTGGCTTGCATGTTTTGGCGCTAGTTTTTCTCTAATTCAAGTATGCACCAACTTGCACAAAAAGAGGTGTTAATGTTTTGTGTCAATTAAATACCGCGATCTAATCACTAAAAAGACCAATATCAATGAAACGCGGCTTTTGTAAGCTCGAAAGCACCAAGAACGGGATAAAGTTGTCGTCAGTAGAATCCATACGTGAACATCGGCTTTTTTATCGCCGATCCCGGAGGCTACGCTTCAGCGCCACTCACTTCAAAACAATGGTAACTCGTCCTTATCGCTAAGTACGTTCTCGGGTTTAAATGCACTGCCGAGAAAAAAAATAATCCAATTTTCTCGACGATCAGTGGGTGTTTTGCTTGCACACCAACATCACCGCAGCCAGACAGAGACAGAATGAATATTTACTCAGAGCAATAATGGCAAGCAGTTGTCACCAGTCTCCCTTTAATTAAATTCGTTTAATTAGGAGCATTGGACTCTCACACTGTTTTTTTTTTCTTGCGGTAGGACGGCAAGAGAGGAAAAAATAGCTTCCACTGTTGTTAGTCTTGCGGACGGATGGAATTGGATAACATAAAGGGAGTACCAGCATCGTGTTCTAGTTGCAGTGAAGGAATATTTCGATGCAACAATCCCATATAGGGGAAGTGTTCTCGATGATAGAAGGTGGCCAAACGAATTTTTTTAAAACAAATACTTTCAAGGAGCTCGTATTTTCTGGAAATGCACGTATGTAGCTCAGATTTGGTTAGCCGTGCCAATGCATTACTCGACATGCCGCCAGAAGACATCTGGAACGCAGGCATTTGTATGTACTGACCGCTTAGGTGGTAGTGTTGCTTAAGTAGTACGCAGGCAGAGCGTCACAACATCGCGATACGCGCATAATGTTACGAGTCATGCGAGAGCATTGTTGGAAGTGAATGAATAGAAGGGGTTCGAGCACTAACCCTTGCGGACTACTTCAGTAAACTTCACTAAACGAGTAATTTGATCATTAGTTGATATTAACTGCGATCGGCTACAAGATATTTAATTTTAAATTGCAGTAGCCAAGAGTCATACGCAGCAATTCTGAACAAAAGCACTTTTAAACCGAAAAGTATTGATGAACGCAATTTTTGCATATAATGTAAGGTTTCACTGTAATTATCGATATATCCGCAGATCACCTGAAGACAGTCTTGTATTTTTTTCTATTCATGTTTTTGCTATCGTCAAAAGTGTTCCCCATTGGTTTTCTATAGCAGTCTTAACTGTTCGATGCGATCGCTGGAAACAATTCAAAAGATTTTGCTACATATCAGAATAATGGAGCAATGCCTTAAATATTTCCAGGACAGTGTCTTACAACTTTCCAATTTTCAAAATTGTTGCCCGAGAAAACTGGACTTGTAGTTGGTTAAAGAATGAATAATGATGATATGATGATTTTATTGCTATTTCAAACACATGCAGTCTGACAGGCAGTAGGCCTTTCAATGCTAATAGGGAGGTTTGCATAGCTTGGACCGGCAGGATAGCAGAATGACATATAATGGCAATACAACTGCAGTAAAGAGTACACACCTCGTGAAATTCATTCAAGGAAAGTGAGCAAATAGAAAGTACGTAAATTGTACACCAGGTGGTGAGAGTAACAAAAAGTTTACAATAACCTAAAGACGCTTTATAAGCATTCTTTTGTGCTCCCAGCAAAAATGAATGAAATTTCTGTTCTGTTTTGTTAACCTTTCTGAAGCCCCTCGTATATAATGCCTGCAAAGGTGATGCAACTATGCAATGAATAAATAAATATAGTTCTTTAATTATTTTGAGAGTATAGACACATCTTCTAGCTTTACCGTATTTCGTGTTTCGTTGCAGAATAGGATGCACTAAAGCGCCTAATTATTTAGGACGCTAGAGGAGCAGCACATTTCTTCGTAAACTCCGAGTGACAAGTATGATGCAGCGCGAATCCTAATAAACGAAGTTTGTAAAGTGGGTACCGCTAGATGAAACCAGATTGTCGCTATCCAGCTTTCTTGCACATCACTTCATGAGGCAACTGTAGAGTATTATATCTTAATGTTATGAAAATATTGATGGAACTGGTCTAACCTTCTTACGGTTAGCAAAATTTTGCTTTTAAAGCTTGTCCTGCACTTGCACCGAGTAGTTAAGACTGCCAAAGAAAACCAATGCGGTGAGTATTTTACAATATGAGAAGACTACAAGCATCTCGAGGAGTGATCTGCGGATATATGGATTGTTACGGTGTCATCTTAAGATGAGAGAAAAAAATTGCATTCATAAACAACTTCAGGGTGAAAAAATGCGAATGTCAAGAATTTCTAGGTACGCTTTTCGCTGAGGAGTAATTGTACGGGACCTATTTCTGCACATCTTTGAGAATGCTATCATTGCGACACTGCCAGTGCGCAAAGTGGAAGCACAATAATTCAAGTGCTTATTCATAACACTTCTGTTGGCATACACAGCTGATACGCTAGATAGCGATGAATAGCCACTCTTGCATCCCAAGAAAGCAACACGTATATAGTGATGACCCAAGATCTCCACTTTAACTCTGCCTCGCGGCTCGACTTTTTGAATGCTATTGGACGAGACGCGAGGTCCTTTCGCACTTAAGTACTGTTTACGTCCTCCCCACGCCACCACTAAAAATGTGAGGCGAACTCATAGAAAACAGAGTAAACTACAGCTTTTATTTGTTACACAATGACGCCCGGCCAGAAAAAGTAGACAACCGCACTACGAGACAGGCAAACAAATCCAAGCACACACTGCAATAGTTCCTTGGTTTGTCAGTTCATTGGAAGATGGAAACTCGGGCGACTGTGAACAAAAATTATCCGCGATAGTTCGCTAAAGCACGTATACATCCCATGAGCAGGGAAACCCAAAAGTTATTGTAGTCCAGAGGGTGAAGTTAGCACTGCGGTGTCGTTGCTGGTTAACACCAACATCTCTCCCAGCCAGAAGGGTTCCTTGACTTGGTGTTTGTCCCCCTCCAAGACCACTTCACACACACGTTCGTTCTGTGCCCGACCGTCTCATAACTTAAAGCATGGCTGTTCCCAGTACGTAGGAGAGGCGGTACAAAGCGAACCAAAACGTTACATTGGATGGATAGCACGCGCACTATGATATTTTGAGTCTTGTGCTGACCACTGAGCCGTTGCTCACAATGCGCATGTGCTAATCGAAAAGTAAACTTGTATATATGCCTAATGTTAATTACCAGTAAACCAGAAACCCACCCAAATAGTTTCTGCCAGCATCAATTACTCAACCCTTTAAATTGTTTCTATTTACATAAGCAGTAGCTATCCAGAAATATTTTCTCGACAGGTTCATCGAGAATTGCAAATAAACCAATGATGTCACATCTGGGACGAGCGCCTACGACTGTTCTGCTTTTTCACCTTGCGCTTCTCTTGCGGGGCGTTGGTGGACTTCTGGCGGCGCTTCTCTTGCGGGGCGTTTGTGGGCCTCTGGCGGCGCTTCGCTTTTGTCTTTCGCGGCTGTAGCGTGTTCTGCATCATGTCCAGGAGGTCCTTGGCTTCCTTCTTATCGGACGACGCCGAAAACGCGGTAGAACGTCCGACGCTCGTCTCGGGCAGGCTCATCAAGACAGGCAGACCGGCGAAGACGATCACGGCCACGACCGCGAACGCGACGTCCTCTCGCCCAGCTTGCTGCAACAGGGACAGCACCGAAGCAAACACGGCCCCAATACGGCCGCACGTGTAGGCGCCGCATATGACGGCGCTGCGCACAGAGGTTGAGAACATCTCGGCCATAAAAAGGTAGTTCGTCGGAACCAGAGCGCTCGCCACGCACTTGGCCGCGATCCCCAGAGCGTAGGACAACTCGGAAGGCTTGGCATAGGTGACTACGCCGAACATTGCCGAGGCCCCGCCGAGCATCGCAAAGAGAATGAGCATGAGCTGCAGGCGACCCAGAGTGTTGAGAGCGAGGTACATCACCAGATAGGTGGGCGGCAGGAGGATCGTCGAGATAATCCTCACCAGGAGGCTGCCGCCTAGCTTAGGGTTCCATGTCACAGAGTAGTACGCAAGCATGACGGTAAACGTATTGGCGAATACGGCTGCAGCCCTTCCGCGCAGCGACCCGGGGCCCAGCAGAGAAGAAGGCCCCGCTGGTGCGAAGGGCACGTTCGCCTTGTTCATCTCGAACTTGATTCGGTCGACAGCCTGTTTGGCCTGGATACGCGGCACGCCGTTCATCCTGGCCGCCGCGTAGATGACTTCCTCCGCCTCCTTCACTTTGGACATTGTGAGCAGCCATAGCGGCGACTCGTGCACAGCGAATGTGGCCGAGAGGAGCAGGAGCGTGGGCGCTATGACGAGGAGCTGGAGCAGGAACCAGTCAAGCCGTATGGCGGTAACGACGGCAAACAGCAGCTCGCCGAAGAACGCGCCCACGGAGCTACCGAAGCCCATGTAGAACGTGCGGTACTCCTGCGGGGCCACTTCAAAGAGAAGGATCACGGTGACAATGTGTACGGTGCTGGCACAGGCGGAGTTGACGAATATCAGCGCCAGGTAGACCAGGAACGTCTCGGTGAAGCAGCTGGCGACAGCGGTCAGCAGGAGAATGAAAGATGCGCCCACGATAACTGGTTTGCGACCCTCGGTGTCGGCGAGATAACCCATGAACGGGACCACGAATAGCGCACCACTCATGAAGACGCCTTTTCCGAGATACAGAAGCCAGGCACGATGGCACACGAGGTTCCAGAAGCTGCGGGCACTTTTCAGTGCTTGATCGGGATCGTAGTCCCACGTATTGCACGCGATGGTCTCCGTGTCGTTGGGGCCACCTCCGGGCCGGACGTACACTCGGCACTGGCTGTAGCGGCCCACTTCGTCGACGGGTATACCGACGTTCTTCCAGACCGCAGTTGGCATGTTGGCGAACATTGGCAGCGGCTTGCACCAGTGGTCCACTGGGGTGGTGATGAGCGACAGTACGTTGGTGTGGCAGAGCAGGACCATCTGGGCCACGATGGTGAAGCCGAATATGAGCCGCTGGAAGTCGCCATGTCCGATGACGTTGGTGCCCTGCTGAGCCTCTTCCCGGTCCAAATCGCTGACCTGGTAAAAGGATCCGCTGCCCGGTGATCGCCATGTTGAATCGGTGGCCTTGCTTTTACTGGGCTCTTTCTCCACGTGCTTCTCCGGCGCCATAGCAGCCACTTTGTCGCGATACACTCCAGTTGGAAGCCACTGCGTGAACCGGCAGGTCTTCGTGTTCAGGTCGCTCTCAGAGGTACTGAGCCCAGGGCACGGTTGCTGGCTTCGATCGGACGCACGAGTGCACGCGATACACGAGACTGTTTTTCGGCTTCTTATCTCTTCAGCCTCTTCTTCTTCCTTACCATGGGCGATAAAAAATACACGGCATGAATTTAGAGGCTAAACATGGACCATTTTTAAAGCGAAAGCTTTATTACGCCATGTTCCGCAAGTTTCGTCGACTTCGTTGTTGTGACCTTCAGTGACTTTCAGCGGCTCCGGAGCTGCGCCGATGCCGATGAAGAGCGGGAGCTTCGAAAGCAAAGGACATGCGCATAACTGGCCCCCTGAGGCAATGGACACCTCAGTCGTGCTTTAAGGTACACCATAATCATCATGAGTAAATTAATTTCCACATTGTGGAGGTAACAGTCCTACTTTAGGTGGCAGCCAGCACCTCGTACGCGCTGGCAGCGTCTTGGGCCAGTTGGATTATCTTTGCTTGAGTTCCTGGGTCGCAGGTGAGTAGATGGGTCTCCCACTAGTCCTTGAATTTTTATTGATAGAGCCCCAGGGGGAGCACGAGGGCATTCCCATATTGCATGGTCGAGCGTGGCTCTAGCTTTGCGTCTTTTGCATTTCTCTTAGAATTGTTCCGGGTATATGACGCGCCACATAGCCGGACTGCGGAAAATGTTCCTAGGCGACGCCAGTTCACGGCCTCACTTTTACTGAGTATTTGGCGGCCGGCGGGTACCTTGCTCGTCCCAGTCTGTAGTGTTCGACGATATCCCCCTTTGACCGCAGGCAGTTGCGCTCCGTGTAGCGTTCAACCAGCCCACCCACTCGGAATGTGAGTCCTCGAACAAGTTTGTGGGCCGCTTCGTTTCCGGCCAGGGAGGCGTGTGGGGGGTCCAGAGAACCTGAATAAGCTTTCACTCATTGTCTGGAGAATTCATCTCGCTTCAGGAGAGATTTTCTCTCTGGCGAAGCTCATCGCGGCCGACATTGAGTCGCTAACAATGGTCCTGGCAGTTGTGCTTGCTATGGCTGACGTTACGGAAGTTTCTCATCACTGCCGACATTGAGTCGCTAACTACGGTCCTGGCAGTTGAACTTGCTATGGCTAACGTTACGGCAGTTTCTCATCACTGCCGACATTGAGTCGCTAACTATGGTTCTGGCTGTTGTACTTGCTACGGCTAACGTCACGGCAGTTTCTCATCACTAGAGAGTTATAGCATATCGTTACCGTGTTTACGTTGCCGTTTACCGGGCCCGCAAACAGTTTACGGAATCCCTTTTAGCGTTGCGGAGAGTTAGCGTACGCTTGTAAACAAACATGGCGGCGCCCTGCACGGCCACTTCGGGCCAAATAGAGCACCGCCGCCGCGTTCTTCGGCGCCATTTCTCGCTATACATGAAGGCATTCGCTTTTAATTTACAAACTCTCACTCATACGTTGAGGTTTGAGTAACAACTAGGCCATGTTTTTGAGAATACTTGCCGATTTTTGAGCAGTTAAGCCTGACCATATGTCGTGTACATAGCCAAATAGCAACGACTACACTGCAGCTCTTCAGTTTCGTGCCCGATTTAATTTTTCTATATTTTCATCATTTTTTCCTCGAAAAAAAGGACTGGTAATTCTCGTGCTATATTCATCAATAATTTCAGAAAATAAAAAAGTTTCTCTGGCCCGGTGTTGACGCGCTTTAACTTACTGCCACTAGATGGCACCACAGTATTCACATCCAAACACATAAGCGACGTTGCGGCACGGTGAACAGGTGTCGGAGTTGTGGTTTTTTTTTTACAGTGCTCGCAACGCAACGTGCGCTGTGTATGCAAGCTTACTGAGGTCTACGTAGTGAAATTGTCTACTGGCCAGGGTAAGCAAAGGTGTCTAGCTTCACGGGCACATTTGAAAAGCCGCTGAGGCGGCTGTTAGCTGAAGTGTAGTCGGTACGTCTTTATATGCAGAGAAAAAGATTATTAAAGTGTAGCATTTCACTCCATAGAAATGATTGCAATGCATCCGTTTTTTTTTCATTAAAATCTGGGCATCTGCCATCATCATCACTCGTTTTAGCCCTACGGTAACTTGTTACGGGAGAGACGGTACGCTAAAACGTCTTCTGGCGTGCGCCGCGCTAACCGGAAAATCCGGCGTCCGGTAACACGGTAAACGGTAACGTAAACACGGTAACGATATGCTATAACTCTCTATGGCCAACACTGAGTCGGTAACTAAAGTCCTGGCAGTTGTACTTGCTATGGCTAACCTTACGGCAGTTTCTCCTCAGTGCCGACATTGAGTCGCTAACTACGGTCCTGGCAGTTGTACTTGCTATGGCTAACGTTACGGCAGTTTCTCATCACTGCCGACATTGAGTCGCTAACATTGGTCCTGGCAGTTGTACTTGCTATGGCTAATATTACGGCAGTTTGTCGTCACTGCCGACATTGAGTCGCTAACTATGGTCCTGGCAGTTGTACTTGCTATGGCTGACGTTACGGCAGATTCTCATCAGTGGCGACATTGAGTCGCTAACTATGGTCCTGGCAGTTGTACTTGCTATGGCTAACGTTACGGCAGTTTCTCCTGTGTGCTGCTTGGGCCTCTGGTACGTGCAATACTTGAATACCTCTGACATATTACGCGCTTTCTTTGCTTCGGCGCATTAAACAGCTGTCCTCAGACATCATTTAAATTTACATGCGAATTCCGCAAAGTCTGCACCAATAACTTTCAACCGCCGAGTGAATCTGGAGGAACATAATGCAATTGCAGCCATGCTGTTTACAACAATATTCGTAATCAGTTACACATGGTTTTCCTCGCTCACTGTTAAGCCCTGTTTACTACGATGGAAGTCTCTTCCATTGCGGTGCTAAATCTCGCACTTATGTTTAGTAAACCGAAAATGAGTCGTTAGCTCATGAAAGTGTTCTTGCTTTACTGCCGAACATACCAGCTTTAACTCATCATCTTCCATGTCAAAGCACAATTAGCAATTTTCAGGATGCATTTTTTTACGCCTCAGAAATATTTCTCACTTTCATATGTCGACACTAGGAACCAAGGCTGAGCCTGATGTTCACGGAGATGTCCAAGGCGGCCTCAGAAGAGCATCAATACGTGTCATGGCTGATGCAGAAGAAAGTATTCTCTTCCCCGAAAGAACTCGGCGGAGGCGGCCTGGACAGGGCCGAAGGACGCGGCTTTGCGGATTCAGTGGTAGAGTTCGGTGCCACTATATTCGAGAGCCTTGAAGGATTTGACTTCGGAAGCCCTGACGGGTGCGTCACTGATGCAGAGGGAAATCTCGAGTGTACCGCGCATGACTACATTCTCTTCGGCAACGATATGGCTTAAGGACGCGTGTCGTTGTGGATGCATTAAGTAGTGTGGGCAAATAAAACGAAATTGAAAGAACATTTCCCAGCCCGCACCTGTTGTGGATGCCGAGGGAAGAATCGGTACTGCCGCAATCGAGAGCCTTCAAGGCGATGGCCTCGGAAGGGCTTTGTTTTGATGCGACTGAGGAATGGCCGAGAAATGTCGGGAGCTCTTTCGCAAGAAGTGAACTGGCCGCAATGATCGCGTTATTCGTTATTTAGAAGCGGACATTTCCACTCAGCATTTGCCGCGTTAATAAAAAAATGGCGGTAAATGTTCGACATAGTGCTACGAATTACTGTTTCTGCGATTTTCATGGCGTTGTGTTCCGGTGATGCAAATGCTCTTCAGTCCTTTTCAGGAAAGCTTTCTGCCAGGTTTCACATCTATCTGTAAACATCTCAAAGCGGCTCGAAAACACCTTCCGAGGAAAGCACATCAACTCGCTCAATCACTGCATTGTGTTGATATGAACACCGAAGCAAAATAATACACTTCTACACGCAGCATAGGATCCACAATCACGCGTGAAAGTTGGAAAGCCCTTTCCGGCGACTTTTTCATGCCGTTGTGACTCTACCTTCACCGGGTTGGCTTGGCGTCCGAAGACACCAATTACCCAGTTAGCCTACGTCTCTCAAGGCACGGGGGACCGAAGAAACCTGCTCGTCACAAGCACCCGGGTGCGGAGTAAGACGAAAGATCCCCGAGAGCGCCTTACCGCAAGAGACGAGTCTTCGAGCAGCGCACGCCGCGACGTTCAATGGTTCTCCGAGTTGAGGAGACCCGTCCCCCTCACTCCCCTTCGGGAGCCCGTCGTCACCTGATCGTCCTGCATCTGTGGCTTCCATGGCAACCCATGGCCTGCTTCGACAGCCTGAGTGTTGCAATTACTGGAGTCCTGAGGCTGACCCATGAACCGGCTTGCGTTCATGGGTAAAAATAGTAAATAAAAAGTAAAAATAAAAAAGGAAGTCTCCCCAGCAACAGCTTTGGGATACTTTTCGACGTTATGGCAGCGCCCACAAAGAAGAGCAGTGCCCACTGGCGGAATAGGGCCGTAACCGGTGGCGAAAACGCTATATAAGAGCGCCCCACTGCATCCTGCGTTGTATTGACCTCATAGTGTGTTCTTCCCCTGTATAGTCTATTAATTTTCTCCACGTAGCAAATAGGTGTAAACAGATCTGTCTTGTTTTTCCCCGAGCCTCCATGTCTCCTCCTCATTTCTCCTGCGCGGCACCACAGCGGACCCCGCTCGCAACAGTTGATGCGCACAACTGGTGGGATGGGACCCGAGTCCCAACAATGCTCGCCCCCGCCTCCATCGCATCGCTCCTGTTTCTGCCACTTCGAAGATGTCTATTGGTTAGATTCTTTCACACGTCAGGCAGCTACCATGGCCGCGGCCAACAAGCGGCGTCGCTCCGGCGGGTCAGGAAGCTCCGCCCCCGACGGTGCCGGCTGAGGAGCACCAACCTCTCAGCGCGCAAAAAGTGACGAGAGGAGAGGAAAAGGCGTGGAGATGCTGAAATTCAAAATCTTGCTACAAATAACTCAGCTTTTAAAAATTCCATCGAAAAAAATTCTTGTTGGAGGATATTCGTGGAGCGGTGTCCGTTAATGTCACAATAATATCACAACATCATTATAGCGCCTTTCACAGCACCTTTAAGCAGCGTTCAGTCAAAAAATTATTGCTAATAATGGGCATGATGAGAGACCAACCTCTTATAGAGCCCGCCGTAGTGGCTGAGTGGTTACGGTGCTCGGCTGCTGATCCGAAAGACGCGGATTCGACGCCGGTCGCGGCGGTCGAATTTCAATGGAGGCGAAATTCTAGAGACCCGTGTACTGTGCGATGTCAATGCACTTAAAGAACCCCAGTTGGTCAAAATTTCCGGTGCCCTCCACTATGGCGTCCATCAACGCCTGCGTTGCTTTCGGACGTTAAGCCCCCGTAAAAAATATGAATAACCACAGTGTAAATCCTGATATAGTGTCAGCATCGAATCACTGACAGCACACAAAGTATGGGAAGTATTCACTGAGGCCGCGCTACCAGACGGTGCGAGCTAGTGCGCGACGTTCGTGGTCGTTTCAATCTGGCTCGCACAGTGTCAAGTTCGCCGTAAGGTGCCCGCCCTGTATAGTTAGCGATGCGTAACGTTTTTGCACATTGTTGAATGCGTCAGCTTCCGCCGTTCTTTGTGAAGCTCTCTGTGCGTATAAAGTTCACAGCAGAATTCTTCGGCGCCGTGATATAACCACTCTTCCTGTTCGGGTTTCCAGTAAGCCGACCACCCTATAGCTTGCGCCTCAGCTGGAGAGGAAAACTGACCGGCTGTGTTTCACGAAACAACACACGCGCCGTGAAGCTTTTCATATCAGTTAATAAATGTATGCTACTCGTGCGCACTACACAGTGGCGCAGCAGCGCATAATTTATTGCCCCATTTCCAGAACTGTGACTGGAGAAACTTGTATTTCCAGCGGCTCTAATCTGGGAACTGCGGCAGCTGCTTTCCAGACACTGTTTCAGCAGAAAAAGCGGACCGTCATGGCTGCCCCTTTTGAACGAAAGAACGGTGGAGCAAACATATAAATGTAGCGGCGCTGGTATCGCCAACGGCGCCGACGACGAAGGTCAAGTTGGGAGCGCGACCTGGCTCGCGCAGTTCAGAACACTTTCGGCAACCAGCCTGGCTAGCAACGTCGACAGCCCGCTCCGCCGGCTCACCAGCCGCGGCTACCGGGACCTCCAATATTAAATGTGGATCACCTTCCACATACTCATGCGCTCGCAGCACAAACGGCAGACCCAGCGAGAATTTATTTGTGGTTTTTATTTATTTATTCATTTATTCAGCATACCGCTAAAGGCCCTCTTTCGAGGGTATTACATGGGGGGGTTCATTGTAGTTAACATGAATAAGGAACATCATTAACAAGTTAAAGGAACAATAAACAGGCTAGTATAACCTGGTAAAGCAATTAAGCACCAGAGAGTAAGTAAAGAAGCATGCGATAAAAAACAATATGATACAAATTATAGGTTTAAAGAAAACGATTAGGCATAACGTATACGAGAAATACTGCAGTGTTCGTGTAATCGCAAAAGTACAGCAACTCAACAAAAGAAAGCATTAAAAAATATCTAACATTTCAAACATTACAAATGCCATCGTCGCTGCGGATGACAGCAAGAAACGTGGAGGCGTTAGATTCAATGGCTATATGCGCTGGTAAATTGTTCCTCTCTATGATAGTGCGTGGCAGGAATGACTTCGCATATGCAGATGAACGACAGGCGATGCGTTTAACTTTGTGCGGATGGTCGAGCCGCGGAAAGAAGGCTGACGGTGATTGGAAAAAATCGCGGTAAAGAGATGGATGGTGATGCAGTTTACGGAAAAGTGCTAGTCGTGAAAGTTTACGGCGGTAAGACAAGTCTTCTAATTCGGCGCGATTTTTTAAGTCAGTGACGTTGGTAGTATTCGAGTAGTCTGATAAATTAAAACGCGCAGCATGGCTCTGCAAGGACTCATTGTTAGGTATGAGATAGGCGTGATCAGGATCCCAGATGACCGATGCATATTCAATTTTCGAACGAATGAGTTATGAACGCGAGTTTTTTCAGTTCCGGGAGAGCCAGTCTGAGGTTATGCTTTAGAGGACCGAGTGAGGGGTTGGCGGGCGCTAAAGTTTGAGAGTTGAGTTGAGGTGTTGAATGCTACAGGTGGGGTTAGCCTTGCTTTATCTGCCGGCAATTGCTCCACCGTAGCGTCCCTTCTATATTAGCAATGTCCTAAACCCTGTCGAATGTACCCCGCTATGCGCACAGTCTCTATAATAGGACACATTCTCTCCCGCAGTCACCATCTATGCACACAATCAATCCACGCAGTCCACATCACAGTCCACTCCAGAAGTCATCATCTATGCACATATTCAGTCACAATAGAACGTAGGCCATTGTAGTGCCACAATCCATACACACATTCACTCACAGTATAACGTAGTCCACTCCAGAAGACACCATCTACGCACACATTCAATCACAGTAGGCCATATTTCGTTCCTGCCGTCACCATTTAGAAACAAGATCCGTGTCCTGCAGAAATGCTAAAAGAAGGCGTGCAGCCTCCCTTCTGCATGTCTGATTTCCACTCTGGTAGACAATGTCCTGAACTGTACTGTGACGGGTTTCTGTCCTTTTGAAGGAAGCGAACATCACATACCTTTCCGCGTTGTACTCTCGGCAGTACATAATATAATGTTCGATATCCCCGCACACATCACATAAAGAGCAGAGCTGAGACGATGCTATAACCGTCTTATGCATCCAGGCAGGAGTGCGAGCAGAGGCCGTGCGGATTCGATGTAGTAGAGTCGCCTGGGATCTTCTCAGTCCCTTGGTCACACATGGCTTGTGGGGCGCACTCCACAGGGTACTGAAATGATTGAGCACCGTTTTCCTGTAGAGACTTTTCCCATCTTGAGATTCTTTTATTAATGGAATTCTTGAGAGAGCTTTATGGGCGAGATTGTCTGCCACCTCATTACCGTCGATTTATATGTGAGAGGGCACCCTTTGGAAATATAGAGTAGAGCCTCTGCTGTGCAGATTCCGCACCAAGCACAGAGAGCTTATAGACAAAGCATCATTAAGGAATCCGGGCTCTAACCTCTGAAGGGCAGTTTTTGAATCAGTTAGAATGACAACCGGTTGAGCCGGACAACTTCCGTAAAGCCGCCTCAATAGCAACATTTTCAGCCGTTCGGAGGATACGACAGCAGTAAAGCGTACGGACCACTTCCAGTCCAAAGAAGGAATGTAAAAAGCCGCTGCGCTAGCTTGTTTGATCTTGTCCACAGAACCATCCGTGAAAATTTGAAGATAGCGGGCATAATCTGTTTCCAAATGTTCAAGTACAAGCGAAAGCGTTGCTGCCAAAGGAGAGCTGCGCTTTCCGCTCACATGGGGAATTGTGACCTTACAGTCGAGGGTCGGAAAAGACCAGGGGGTTTCAACCGTTTCCTTTGACTGCAGACATTAAGGCCTAAAGAACTAAGAGTATTGAGTGCCAAGTAAATCTCTCTTGCAGTCCCGCTGGAGAAAGGAACGCCCAGCTACCGTCTCTCCTAGGCGGCCAAGATGCATTAGTAGTCTATGAGAAGCGACAAGGCTAAGAGGTTTCGATGGAGACTCATGAAGTACTGCCTTATTCGCAGCCGCCTGAGGAACTCCAATGGCTCTTTTTAGGCCCTTTCTGTGGACTACTTCGAGACTTTCAAGTCGTGATGCAGAGGGGGAAAGTAAAGGTAATTGATGCATTATGCGACTGACCACCAGCGCTTCATGAAGTTTGACCGTTGAAGAAGGATGGTTTCCCCATCGCTCACGTGCAATTGTACGGCTCACATTGAGACGCGTAGATATAGATGGAACAATCCTGTCTACAGCTTTTCGTCACGGTAGACGGGAGTCAATAATGACGCCCAGGAAACGCATGTGGTTGAATTGACGGATGTAAGAGTGCCGAGGTCTATCTTCAACCATGCTTGACGTCTTTCTACACCTGGAAACAGAACAAAGCCGAAATTTTCCACTGACAGAGACAAGCCCACAACTTGAATGTAAACTTGTGCCGAAAGTAGAGCCTGTCGAGCTATCAGGGCTAATCGCTTGTGTTGGTAGCCAGTAATCCAAATACAGATGTCGTCAGCATATATTGACATACGAACTTGCCTGCAACTTTTTTTCAACGAATCTGGAAGGCCAGTCATGACGACGCTAAAAATCGTGGGGGAAAGAACACTTCCTTGAGGCACACCTCGTGATAGAACTCCTTCGGTGCTTAAAGTACTCCCTAACCGTACACGAACCGCGCGATCACTTATAAACTTGTAAATGAATCTTAACATATGGCCCTGTATGCCCATGCCTTGCAAACTGTTTAGAATTGAGCTCTGAAGCACGTTGTCGTAAGCTTTCGCAACTTCAAAAAAAAATGGCTAAGGTGGAAAGGCCGAAAGCTCTCTGGTGTTCAAAGTGACACCAATTCTAAGACGCTATCTTGGGCACTAAGACCTCGGCGGAATCCTGTCATACATGTTAGCAGTGCCTTGCGGTCCTCAAGCCACCACGATAAGCGTTCATTTACCAACTTCTCCACCAACTTAGCTACACAGGAGGTCAATGACACAGGGCGATACGAGACAAAGTCTGTCATGTCTTTGCCAGGGTTCAGTACTAGAACTACAAGTGCCACCGTCCATGACGGAGGAACATCGCCAGTCTCCCAAACTCAATTGATGAAGTTGAGGAGCTCCTTCGTGAGTTGCAAAGGCAGATTAATCAGCATTTGATTGGTGATGCCGTCGGTACCTGGTGCACACCGGCGCCGCAGGCCACTGAGCGCAGTCTGAAGTTCACGAAGCGTGAACGAGACGTCCATGATAGACCTGGAGGAAGCATGTGGTGTATATCTATTCCAGAATTAGCACGTACAAGTGCGTCTGCAAATTCCTCTGCCAAGCATGCAATAGGTTTTTCCTTGCGTATTCCAAGAGCTTCAAAAAGCTTCGAAGGGCGAGATTCTCCAGCAAGGCTGGCAATAACTCGCCATATTCTCGTCATCGGTGAGAACACAGTCAAACTAGCGCACAATGAGGCCCATTGCGACCTGTACAGCTTGTTCGTGTGCCGTCTAATGGCAGAATTCAGCCCATTGAAGGTCGCCTTCAGTTCCTTGTCGTCCTTCTTCCGCACGAATTGGCGCTCCGCCCTTCTCGCTGCGCAAAGATTCCTGAGTTTTAAATCCGGGGCCGAAAAATGATCAGGTAACTTGACCGCCGTAGTTGCTGCTTGCTTACTAGAAATCATTTTTCAACAACATCACCAGAAACACGTTCTAGGTGCTCTCTGTACATGTCCCAGTTGACCACATTGCTAATTTTAGGACCATGCATACGGAAGTCGGCAGCAAACACGAAAATCGGATAATGATCACTTCCCATGCGGTCAGGCGCTGTTGACCACCTCACGCGGACGTCAGGTGAATGCAGTGTCACGTCTACAGCTGTCGCTGAGGCTGGAGGCCGGAAGAAAGTGGGTATTCCGTCATTGGCAACACACAAGTCCAAACTGTCAATAACGTCTATGAGTTTGCGTCCACGGGAATCCGTGTTTCCTATCTCCCCGGACGGCATGATGGGCGCTGAAGTCACCGCAGATGATTCGAGGAGCTGGGCAGCGGTCGCAGAGCTGCTGTAGAAACAAATTCAATGCTACCTTCTTCCGCGGGGACACGTACACTGAGGCAATAGAAAGGGTTCGAGAGCCGAGCTGTATTCTCACAGCCACTACCTCAATGTCATCCGTGAAAAGATCGGCAACGCTTAGAGAAACATGTGGAATTTTCCTTCTAATGTAAAGCGCGGAACTTCCTGCAGGAAATGACTTTATGCTGAAGTTTTTATGGGCGACATATCCAGTTAAACATCTCTCGCTAGCCAGGTCTGCTTCTGACAGGGCCAATACGGGGTTAAAGTTAGAATCATGTGGTTAAGTCATGCTAAGTCTGCAGGTGAACTCCAAAGTATTTGTAAGTAGTTGTGAGTTCGACAGAATCGTTATTAAGGCGACAGCCTTTAATGGCTCATACTCACGGTGACCGTCCGTCTGTTACATCGCCACCAAAGGCACGTGGCCTTGTGATGCCACGTGACCTTGCGATGCCACGGGGTCTTAAAGTCACGTGACCTTAAGAGCACAGAAATGTCTATAATTTCGCTAAAAATTGCTCAAAAACGAGGAAACGTGGATGATGACGTCACAGCTTCCTCTGTCACGCTCGTGCCGGCTGCTCTTCTCTGTCGTGAAATGAATTCAAGCGCGGCACATTCAAATCATCGCAATGAGACGGACATGGCTTTCGCCTTCCCTCAGTTATAAGATGTCTAAGTGCCTCCAACGATTTTTTTTAGGAAATAAGTTGTGGGAATGCAAGAACTGGGAGTGAAAGACAAAAGCCTAGTTTTAGAAGTATTAAGTGGCATGAGCCAAGCTGCCCACCACGCGGTTACTGCATCCAAGTCAGTTTGCAAACATTGTTGGTCAGTGATATAAACAATATTACGGTATGTTACGGATTGTACAGCAAAGAGCCTAACTCCAGAAGACACAGCGTTAGGTAAATCATTAATATATGCTAAAACACACTAGCGGCAGTGGGAGGAAACACTAATCTCTACTAGCTAGGGCCGCGGCCGTCAGTGAAGCCAACGGAAATAAGCGGCTTCTACCCAGAAGTCAGTCTTCGGCAGTGCACGAAATCGGACCTCATCACGGTTTTTCAGTTTCAGTCGTTGTTGCCTCGGAAGCGATGGCGCATAGTTATCGTGTTCCACTTGGCATTTCGTCTTTTCGCCGTTCTCGTCTTTTTCCGCGACAATGCGTACCTATTTCGCCGTCAACAGCACGAGGAGAGAAGAAAATCTTCGCGAAAAACGTTTCAAAATTAAAGGTCTATTGCATTGCAATGGGGTGGCACTAGCTGACGACAGGACGTCGCTAAGCACACACAGCACGTACGGAGCCTCGTCTGCTGAGCTCTGTGTTGTCCCTTTGCGCTAGCGTCGTCAACTCTGTCTTTACTGTGATGCACGTTCCCCCGCTCTAAACACAAGTTATACCGTCAATGGGGAATAAATTTAAGAAAGAATAGGTGCAAACCTTTACTAGCTAGGCAGCCGACTTTGCAGTGACCACTTAACCGGATTTTGTTTCGACCGAACCCGAGCGAGGGTGAGGCTACAGTCTTGTGATGTGCAGCGTTCTGCTGGTTCACATTAGCGCCTCCAAAAGGTATGGTACTGCTTTTTCAACGGAGTGTATCACGTACTGTTTCGTACTGTACCAAATTATCCCTGAATGGGCAGTTATTCGGTATTCTTGGTGCAGTTGCGACTTCTAACAACGCTTGTCGCGCGCGCTGCAGCATTTGACTTTCTCGTCACTCGTTTCTCTCGCACTGTGCAGCTGTGTGAGGGGAAAGACTGCGGGTTCAAATTACCGCACGTTAAACGGTAGAAGAAATAGACCAGGCGGCATGTGGGAAAAGAACATCTCTAATTTAAGCCTTGAGAGGAAAGGGTTCACGAACGCAAGAACAGGAAAGCAAACAAACAAATACAACACTTGCGGAAGGCAAAGGAGAACTTGAGGGGAAACAAAAGGAAAGGCCCACTCAGAGTTCAGCGTTAAGCGAAGGACTCGGCGTTCCACGCATGAGCCTGGTAGGCAGATGAAGCGTCGGGCGAGGAGCTGTGGCGGGGCGTCGGCGCTGTCCGTGGGCTCCGGTCGTTGCCCTGTTGGAGGCGTATGCTGGATGGCAGTCTCCACGGCCGGCCCAAACGCTGCCGCAGGAACCCGTCCCAAATGTGGAGCACGGGCGTGGCCCCCAGGTCAGGTAGCCCGGGAAGCAGCGGTGGCGATGAAGGTGACCCGCGTTCTGAGGCTGCCAACCACGGGAAAAGCAGGAAGGGAGCAGAGTTGCCTGGGTCTGGTCGCTAAGGCTGCCTACGGCGGCCTGTCTAGGTCTGGTAGCCCAGATTTCTGCGGCTGGGGCCCAAGCTGGCAACTCGCGGAGCCAGCAGAACTTGTTCTTGTTGTTGTTGCCTTGGTGACATGGCACATACCCACGACGGGTGATTGGCCAGGGTTCAGTGAGGAGAGCCAAAAGAAGAGGCTGAACTGGTTCCAAGCTAATAATGATTGTGCCTTTGGTGAAATATCAGAGTAATTAAAGAGGGAAGAAAAAAAACAAAATATCGAGAGAATATCTGAAAATAGAATATATGAAAATTCCCAAATGACCTTAAAAGAGGAAATTTTGGAAACAATTAGCAAGAAAACCTGCCGGTAGCTGTTATGTAATTATGGAGGAATTAACAAACTTGATGCAATGCAAAAGCTCTGGCGCTCGCGCTGAAAGAGAGGAGGAGGAGGAGAACCGACGAAGTGAGTCCCAACTTTGTAATGGGAATTTCTAGGTGTGCTCTCCTCTGACGTGCTGCCCTCGGACAAGAGAGTATGAAATGCTCCAATGTCTCGACTTCACCACAAGCCGCACAAAGGTTTATGAGAGTGAACCAGCATCTACATAATTATAGATTTAAAAGGGGAATCCTGCAACGCATGAGTGTCATCGCTACCTCACACTGCCGGGATTTACACGCACGTGCCTTCCATGGGTGCATGAGACGTTGCTAGCCAACTGTAGAGAGTAAGGGATCATTGCACGTGGCGGTTATAAAGTGAAAACGCTGAAATCGAATCATACCGAAAAGAACAAGATTACAGACGCTACAGGCAACAGGTGCATTTAGAGCTAATTTAGCCAAAACATTTGCTGCTTCATTTTGTAAAATACCGCAGTGATCTGACGGAAACGAAGATTCTCAGCCACTGGCCGCGGTGGTCATCGGCGGTGAAGGCGTCCAAGGCACTGCTCCGCTTTTTGAAGACTTGTGGCCTGCACGATAGGCTCTGAGTTTACTGAACGCTGTGACTTTACATAGTAACTTTAATTTCCTGCAACTGTCTTTTCTCGTTCATCTTTTTCTCCCCTCACCCCTTTCCCCCCGTGCAGGGTAGCAAACAGGCTATTCGTCTGGTTAACCTCCCTGCCTTTCCTCCTCCTCCTCCTCCTCCTCCTCCTCCTCCTCCTCCTCCTCCTCCTCCTCCACAGCAGTGAACTGGTACCCAAACGAAGAGCACCTGTTTCACCCATCCAGGAATTTAAAAAAAAATTAGGGAGCGTCTCAGTAAAGCCTTTCGTGTTTACTCCACCGCCAAATAAAGAGAGAGACAATCTGAAAGGAACCTGTACACTCCATCACGACCGCGTTCTTCGTCTTCTCCCCCAGCACGCGCTCTATGCCCCGTCTCACTTCTGCTTCTCCTCTTCTTCTTTTCCCCTCGAGCGTCTTCGCTAGCTGCAGTGTGGAGCCGGTTCCTTACAAGCTTGAACGTGGCTGTGCTATAGAGTTAGGTTGAAAGTACGCCTGGAGGGTAAATGACATCATAAAGCGATAAACATCACCCGCCGTCGATGAGACGAAACATCGGCCACCTGCAACAACTCGAAACTGCAACTGCAGCAGCTGTATAACCAGCGGCTCTACGAGTGTCAGGACGGTAAGGATTTCCGCACCATAGTTCGCCTTTGCTTTGCTACACGAGTATTCGGTTTTAAGATGGCCTAACCTCATCGTCATTCCTCTACTGCTCTCTTACGCTCGGAAGACAAGAACCAGACAAGAACGTAGTGCTTTATGCAAGTACCCTTTGCCGCGGCAGGGTGAGACCTGCACGCCTGTTTTTTTTTCGGTTTCTCTGAAATTACAGTGTTTCCGAAACAATGCCCACATTTCTCCCGTCCGGCTTGCTTATTACTTTAATATAACAGCAGAGATTACACGAGAACAACGCAAAAAATTGAGAACGAAAGGGTGAAAAAAGTTCCTTTTTGATTTGGAATACACAGCAGACAGCGGACCAACCGGACTTTAGGGATATTCCGCCCAACTTCCGGTGGTTTCACTAGCGCCAGCTTCGGAAAGCGGGAATGCGGCATCCAGCCACCTAGAAGAGACAGGTAGCGGCAAGCTTGCGGCTCTTATGTCATCCACCTTGACCATTCTGCGGCTTGCTTGCTGCGGCCTCGGCCGGCGTATCTCGTCCTCTCGTGACTTCGTTGCGTGCGGCTGCTCGCCTTTTATCGGCGTTGGTTTCAAAGATTGGTTACTTTTTGTCCGCGTGCTACGTTCTCGTTGGCTTCGTCTGCGCTCTTGTTTTCTGCCATGCCAGCCAGTGTTCCAGCCGTACGGTATTAACACTGCTTCCTTCAGAAAGACGGTGTGCTTCGAGACGGAAGAACTGGTGCTACGTAGAAAAGTGAGAACTGCTTAGCTGGCATCGCATTGCAGTGGCAGGGTTTTACAATTGCTTTGGTCCTCTACGGCATGCCGTTTCCACTGAGTGCCTATACCAGACAAAAATTTCTGTCCTCCACGGGTTTTAAAATGCAGCCATAATTACACAGGGAAAGAGGCGCGCAATTCAAAGGACTCTTATGCCATTTGTGCATAGCAGGCGACTAGCTTGTTCTTTGCTAGTGCAAACTTAAAACTTGCCACGTGGGTTATAGTTCACCAACCTTTTGTTGTGTCACTATTCCGAATTGTGTGTGTTATGGCTTTCAACTAATAAATTCAATTTGGTTAAAAATTTGCACTGTTCTCTATTTATGTGAGCAAAACTGGATCGGCGCAATTCTGTCCCAGCCCGTGGCTTGCAAACTTGGGTGCTCAAGAACGGCTCTCAAACCAGGAGCTATAATTACGCCTATAACTGTCTTCTTTCTTCATCTTTGCCTCGTGTGTCGCGTTAAACCTCGATACATACCAGAATTTGCTTCTCCAGCAAAAAAAAAGTCACCTTGCTCTGACGTCATGTTTTTGTCTTTAATTACGGCATCATAATTTAGTTGTTCGCACACTTCTAAGAGGACGTTGGCTCCGCAACAAAATTGCCATGTTTTGTATGTATAGGCTTATACGCAAGTAGCGCTACCACTCTACATCTACCTTGGCGTCAGTGCACGCGACCACCAACATGGCGAACGCCGCTCGAGCCGCAAGCGACCCTTGCGGATGACGTTGGTGTATGCCGCCTGTATTGACATGTAAATTTCACAATGTCAGCTTTGTTAGGAATGAAACCGACGCGCACGCTTAGAGCGCCTCACCAATCAAGTTGGGGCTATATAAATGTGATAATTTTTACCATATCCGTTGGCTGGCTCAGCCTTGTAATTTTTAGCAAGAAATAACACCTACGGCGCGATAACAGGGAGTGTTGCTTCTTTCAGCCATTTCTGTATTCCGGTGAAATTTAACCCTTTAAATTTTACTGAAACAACTCTTTTTTCCGGAAAATAGGCGCAGAACACATTTCTCGCTCATTATTTGTAAAACGTGTACCTGGTGGCGACGCTTGAAACGACAGCCCGTTGGCAACCATGACGCCACGTGTTTGCATGGCACCCTGTGGGAACTACATCGCGTCCCTCATGCAGCTGTGTCGGTGCGTCCTTCGACGTAGTGAAAGCGTCAACGCATAGTACTCGCAGTGATAGAGTGGAAGGTCATTGCCATTATGAGTTCATTGCCTGCACAAATAAAAGCTGCGCACAAGAGTATTCTTCGTACAATAAAACAATTTACAGTTACGTAGATGTTCGTCCCGCGTGGTTATTTCAGTGCAGCCCTTGTGCACTGAAGCAAGTGGCATATAGCTTCACGGGGAATATTAGAATGTTGCTACATACACCCGTACAATGACATTCAAGTGACTCATGGCTTGCTCAATATTGAATGAATGAACTCATTGCCGTCTTCTCTGAGTAACCTCGAGAGGGTTATTAAATTCCTTCATTCCTACAATCAATATGGAGCAAGCCATGAGCCAGCTGCATGCCATTGTACGCAGGTGTGTATCAACTACTTAATATTCCCCGCGAAGCTGTCGAGTGTGCAAGAGTAAGAAAGGACGCAGACCCACGACAAAACTACATTAATAAAGCTTGCTATATGTGGTCGGGATAGTGACGGTGGATGGTTGGACCGAGGTCTCAAAGTGATCGGTTCTTACTTTGGCTGGCATTGGCAGGTCATCTCTCGCCACTTACCAAACAAAATTCGGTCTTGGTTGTATATAGGCAGATTGGGTGAGAGAACAAACGCGGCTTAATGACTTCTTAGTCGAAATCAAGAGAAAGAAATGGGCTTGGACAGGGCTTGTAATGTGTAGGCAAGAGAACCGCTGGTCCTTGAGACTAACGGAGTGGATTCCAAGGCAAGGAAAGCGTAGCAGGAGAGGCGGAGAGTTAAGTGGGTGGATGAAATTAAGTTTCCGAGGATAGGGTGGCCGCAGCTGCGTAAGGACAGGGTTAATTGGCAAGACATGCGAGACGCCTTTACCCTGCAGCGGGTGTAGTAAGGTTAATGATGATGACGACGTGTAAAGGTTCCTTCTCGGCCCTATGTCGGGGTGTGAGTCGGCCTCTGGAAGGCCGATGAAATCCCCAAACTCGGCCCAGACTACTTCAGCAAGGTCGTCCTATGCAGTTTTCATTGGTTTGCCTACGTAAGGCCAATTTCACGCCGATCTAGTTTTGCTCCAGGGGTTATTCGTGTGAGCACCCAGTAGGCTGCCGAGGAGTTGAATCTTGTTGAGATCTCCCACACTGTGGCAGGTAAATCTCCATCTGAGTGACAAACATTTGCTTGAACCAGTAGTTTTCCGTGAGACCAAGACGCGGAGTACTACCCGCTGCTCACGGAAATGCGGGACCCGCCGCCGTCCAAAGAGAGCTGTGAATCTCCTGTGCCAACTAAACGATTCTTGTTCTGACGAGCCACACATCCTTAGTAGGAAGATAAATAAACGCAACTGATAACAACATGTGTGTTGATTACAGCTACGGAATTAAGAGTTAATGCCGCTATGCTTCGTTCCTTCTGCATATACATGTAATAGCACACCCTTCCCATGCACAATATTTATGAGCTATTGATACAAGAAATATCAAAACATTTTTTTCCGGTTTATCTTGGCACTCGTGTGCCGGTATTCTCTGTTGCGGTACAAAGGTGTTTATGTTATCCTGTTAACGATCCAGGCTCCAGGTGATGCCTCCTTAAAACCGAACGCAAGGCTTGCATCCACGACGGCATCTCGCTGATCCCAGCTCCCCACCTCACCTGGCCGAGCACCCAGCTATATTCAAGGTACATACGAACCCAAACTGCGATCATGCCGGGCGGTATCCAAAAATGCCGATGCATTCTCGCATCCTTATGTGCTTCCCAAAGGAATAGAACCTGTCCCACCATTTGCCCGATGCTCCCTGGGGCAACACTACAGCTTGGACGTCATGCACTTGGACTGGTGCTGCCCTGCATTTGCTGCGGAACAAACCCGTCACCGACCGCCGCTCGTTGAGTGCTGTCAGAGTCATTCATTATTAACGGACTCTAGTGGTACGAAGAATGTATTCCCCACGCATGACAACTCCCACACCCTCAGCTGCCTGTGGAAATCTGCTACCGAAAGGAAGCTCCATCTCCTCACGTAAGTGGCGCGCGCGTGTGTTTGCGTGCATGTATGCGTGTCTGTGTGGGTGCGTGTATGCGTGTCTGTGTGCGTGCGTACGTGTATTCGTGTCTGTGTGCGTGTGCGTGTGCGTGTATGCGTGTGCGTGTGTGTGTGCATGTGTGTGTGTGTGTGTGCGTGTGCGTGCGTGTATGTGTGTCTGTGTGGGTGCGTGTACGAGCGTCTGTGCGTGTGCGTGTATGTGTGTGTGTGCGTGTGCGTGTGCGTGTGCGTGCGTGTGCGTGTGCGTGCGTGTGCGTGTGCGTGTGCGTGTGCGTGTGTGTGTGTGTGTGTGTGTGTGTGTGTGTGTGTGTGTGTGTGTGTGTGTGTGTGTGTGTGTGTGTGTGTGTGTGTGTGTGTGTGTGTGTGTTTGAGAGAGAGAGAGAGAGAGATCTTGAAATGAGTTTCGTTCCACCGGAGGGATGACTCGAAGGAAAGTAGGAACTTGAAGCGAGCAGTATGGATGCATCCTACGCAGCTATAATAAACATGCCAACAAAACCGGCAATTATATTTTATCACTTCCTTGCGCAATTTCATTCTGGATTCTGCTTTTTGATAGCACTTGAGATTGTTCAGAATGACAAGATATTGAAAATGGCTCGGATCACTTCTCGAAGGTAACAGTGATATATACAGAAGAACACTCCCTGCAACAACCCTATAGAAACACTGTGGCACTCGAGACGCCTTAGTTGTTTTTTTCTCAATACGTCGCCTTCCCCCTCTGACCGCCTTCACACCCTACGCGTGTGTTCACTAAGGCCGTTAGTTTTTTCGATCCACTGCAAGGTTTTGAAGATAATTCAACCATCACAATCTTCAGCGTACTGCCAACTTTGACCCTCAGCAATAATTCTCCTCTTCCTACAAATATTTGGATAGCCTGGCTTGCTTGCTCCAAATTCCTCACCCACTAAAGGTGTCAACAGAAAACCCTGTGCTCTCAATCGCCTGAGCACAGCCAGATAGCGCTGCAGGTAACCGTTACCAGCACCGCTGTCAACGACACCGTGTTTCTCGCGTTCTTGTCCGGCTGCGGCAAGTGCCCAGTTCAGAGCAGCGTATTTCTATCTCGCCCCTGTAGCCCTTTTCATGACTCATGAGGAACACAGTTTTTGGACTATCGTAATCGCAAGCAGAAACCTTCCACGTCAAATTCTTGCGAATTCTTTGAAAGCGTGCATTCCACAGCCCCACTCCAGAACAGGGCGTCGGTCCTCGAGATGTTCCGGGAAAAGTGTATAGGCGCTTGTTAAGAGACGCACCTGTGTCCTTCGGGACCTCTTGTGTGTACCGTCGGCTTCCGTGAGTGCAAAGACGAGATTCTTGGGAATGATGACTGTTGCGGCGTTGGGTCTGTAAAATATTGGGTGATGCCTGTTGAAAGGAATGGGTGGTAACAGGGCGAACTGTGGTTGTACAGTGGCCTCATCCGCGGGCCTCATCCGCCACTGCCCCTACCGCAGGACGGGCTTAAGGGGGTTTTTACCTGACGCACCTCGACCACGATGCGGTTAAAGACCACGAGATATCGAACAGTACTTGGCTGATAACGTGCAATCTTCAACCTCGCAGCGACGCCTGTCCCGATCGCCATCCCCAACGCGGTTCTCTTCGCCCGGCTGCCCGTCATATTCTGACCAGTTCAGAGGTACGTCCCCCCGTCGGGAAAACTAAAGACGGCGTCCTCCGGGGGTAGGGCTGCCGCTACTGGACCGAGTCAAGAGCCTACACCCGACGATTCGCCGCGACGCTCCGACTGACGACGACCTGACCCGACGACCTCGACGACGCGCTGCGACCGACTGGCCTCCTCCGAAATTCTGGTATCCGCCGACAACCACGACGTTACCGCACTCGTGGATACCGGCGCCGATTTTTCGGTAATGAGCAGACGGTTAGCCACGGCCTTAAGGAAGGTTCTGACCCCTTGCTCTGGGCCGCAGATCCGGACAGCCTGTGGCCACGGGGTAACTCCGATCGGTGTCTGCACTTCGCGAATCCGTATCCGCGGTGTTACTTTCCCTGGCTGCTTTGCTGTGTTACCCGAGCGCTCCAAAGACCTCACACTCGGTTTGGATTTCCTTCAAGAGTACGGTGCCGTTATCAACCTCCAGGAGCTAATCGTGTCGTTTTCCATCCAAGGCCCTGTCGACGACGATACCGAGTCACGCAGGGCTAAGTTATGCGTCGGTGACGACCACGTTTTGATCCCATCAAGATCCAGCATGTTTGTTACTGTAGAGTGCGAGAACAGCACAAAAATTCGTGGCATCGCTGAAACCAATATATCGCTGCTCCTTGGTCGGCAAGTCTGTGTTGCTCGAGGAATTGTTGAACTGAACAAGGGCCGAACAGAACTCTTGGTGACCAATTTTGGTTGTGAACCTCAGTGTTTGCCTGGCAGAACAGCTATTGCGTATTTCGAGGAACTCGGCGAATTCGCGGGACAGCACGCTTTGTCCGGAGCCCCGGCATCAGTGGAGGAACCAACCTCTCCCATAAACACTGACGTGAACCCAAACCTCCCAACTAACCAGAAACGCTGCTTGGAAAGCGTTATCCAGTCTTTCTGCGACTTCTTTGCCTCGACCTCCAAGGTTAGGCAGACACCGCTCACAAAGCACCGAATTATAGTTGACGCCAACCAACGGCCGTTATGTCAGCCGCCTTACCGGATCTCTTCGAAGGAGCGCGATGCCAATCGCCGCCAAGTTCAAGAAATGCTCAAGGACGACGTGATACTACCGACGACGAGCCTGTGGGCGTCGCCTAATGTTCTAGTGGAAAAGAAAGATGGAACCCCACGGTTCTGCGTTGATTACAGACGTTTAAACAAAGTCACTAAAAAGGATGTTATCCTCTCCCTCTCCCGCGTATTGATGACTCCCTGGACCGGCTGCGCCACGCCAAGTACTTCTCATCGCTAGATTTACGAAGCGACTATTGGCAAATCGAGGTGGACGAGCGTGACCGGGAAAAGACCGCCTTTATTACACCGGACGGTCTGTACGAATTCCGGGTGCTTCCTTTCGGCCTGTGCTCGGCTCCTGCAACCTTCCAGAGGATGATGTACACCGTTCTTGTCTCGTCCTGTCTCGTGTACTTTGATGACGTTGTCATCTTCTCTGACACGTTCGAAGTGCAGCTGAGACGCCTGCGCGCTGTGTTCGAAGCAATTCGGTCGGCCGGTTTTTCCCTGAAGCCCGAAAAGTGTCTCTTGGCTTTCGAAGAGTTGAAGTTTCTGGGCCACATCGTGAGCGCTAAAGGGGTTAGTCCAGACCCCGATAAGACTGCTGCCGTGACTGCTTTTCCTCTGCCCACCGATAATCGCAGTTTGCGCCGCTTTATGGGTCTCTGCGCCTATTATTGGCGTTTTGTGCAGAACTTCTCCCAGATCGCTGAGCCCCTCACGCGACTCACGAAAGATTCCGAACCATTCTTCTGGGGCCTGGAGCAACAGCAAGTCTTTGAAGACCTCCGCACTCGTCTCCAAAGTACGCCCATCCTTGGACACTTCGACGAGTCAGCCGACACTGAACTACACACAGACGCCAGCAACATCGGCCTCGGTGCGGTCCTTGTGCAGAGGCAGGATGGTCTCGAACGCGTAATCGCATACACGAGCCGCACCTTGTCACGATCTGAGGCAAACAAAATTTCGTCCGTACCTATATGGCCCCCCTTTCAGGTCGTAACGACCACCACTCGATGTTTTGGCTGGCGAACCTCAAAGATCCCTCGGAACGGCTTGCACGCTGGAGCCTTCGACTTCAGGAATTCGATGTCACCATCGTCTATAAGTCTGGTAGGAAGCACAGTGATGCCGACTGTTTGTCTCGTGCTCCTATCGAGAACAACCGAGCTGACCCCGACGACGATTCTGTTTTTCTTGGTGCCATCTCCACGTCCATCCTCATTCAACACCAAAGGGACGACAGCGAACTACGGACCCTCATTGAGTATCTAGAAGGAAACGCTCTGTCTCACCCGCGAATCTTTTGGCGCGGGCTGTCGTCGTTCTGTTGACGTGACGGCGTCCTGTATAAGAAAAACTACAGTCCAGCAGAAGCTGTCTATCTACTCGTCGTGCATACGGCCCTTTGCGACGAAGTCCTGCAGGCGAGCCATGATGACCCATCTTCTGGTCACCTGGGTTTTTGTCGAACTTTGGCATGAATACGGCAAAAATACTACTGGCCAAGGGTTGCTGCAGTTGTGAAGCGTTACGTAAGAACTTGCCGCGAGTGTCAGCGTCGCAAGACGCCGCCAACTAAGCCAGCCGGCCTAATCCAGCCTATTGATCCTCCTCAGGTCCCCTTCCACCAAGTTGGCATGGACATACTCGGCCCATTTCCGGAGTCCTCTCTGGGTAACCGCTACATTGTGGTCGCCACCGACTACCTCAGCCGATACTGTGAGACCAAACCTCTTCCCCGTAGTACTGCTGACGAAATTGCGAACTTTTTCATTCAATACATGGTGCTTCGTCACGGTGCACCCACCATCGTTTTAACTGACAGAGGAGCAGCGTTCACCTCGGCCCTTACGCAGGAGGTTATGCGCCTAAGCGGAACCAGTCACCGCAAAACAACCGCTTACCGCCCTCAAACGAACGGCCTCACCGAACGGCTCAACAAGACGATCGCCGACATGATTTCTATGTATGTCGACGCGGACCCCAAAAAATGGGACGCCATACTCCCTTACGTCACCTTTGCTTATAATACTGCGGTCCAGGAAACGACACGCTTCACTCCATTTCGTTTAGTACATGGTCGCGAAGCCACAACCATGCTGGATGCAGTGCTGCTTCCAGCTAGCGCTACCCCCTCTGTTATGGGTGCTGCCCAATTTGTTCGTTACGCTGAGGCCGCCCGTCAACTCGCTCGACAGCGCATCCGGTACCATCAAGTTCACGACGCTCGGCGATACAACCTCCGCCACCGGAATGTGCGTTGCCTGCCCGGCGAACAAGTCTGGGTGTGGAGCCCAATCCGCATGCGGGGACGCTCTGAGAAGCTTCTACGCAGATACTTTGGCCCCTACGAGGTGCTCCACCAGCTCAGTCAAGTTAACTACGAAGTTCTCTCCCAAGGAACAGTTCGCTCTTCTAGACGGCCGACCTCCGAAGTTGTCCACGTCGCTCGGATGAAGCCTTACCACGCCCGCTAGCCCCTCGCGCGTGTCTACACCACACGCCAGACACGTGCGACTACCCTTGTGGTCCTACCTGCAATTGCTACCACACCGAGTCGGTGTCTTCAAGAGAGGGGGAGCAATGCTACGCTACTAACTACTATAGTGGCGCCATACAGCGGCTAAACTGCATTTCCTGGCAGTTGGCAAGGAAGGAAGGAAGGAAGGCCTCAGACGTTGCTGGCACATACCCACTACGGGGGAGTGGCCAAGACACAGGCGGTTACTTACTGGATACAGGAAAGTTTTGACGGGAAAAGGAGTGGTAATAGTATGTAGCCTTGAGCCATCTCGGGGCTAGATGCTTCGTCTTCATCATCTCTCGTGCTGCCTGCTGCCTTGCGCGTCCCAACGTCTTGCGCGTCTAATTAAAGCAAGTAAATCAGCCCTGCTTACGCCAACCGTTTCTCGGTGACAGTATTGATGGGATTGGTCTAACCTTCCGACGGTTAGCAAAATTTTGCTTTTAAAGTTTGTCCTGCACTTGCACCGAGTAGTTAAGACTGCCAAAGAAAACCAATGTGGTGAGTATTTGACAATATGAGAAGACTAAAAGCGTCTCGAGGAGTGATCTGCGGATATATGGATTGTTACGGTGCCATCTTAAGAAGAGAGAAAAAAATTGCATTCATAAACAACTTCAGGGTAAAAAAAAATCCAATTGTCGAGAATTTCTAGGTACGCTTTATCGCTGAGGAGTAATTGTACGGGACCTATTTCTGCACATCTTTTAGGATGCTATCATTGCGACACTGCCAGTGCGCAAAGTGCAAACACAATAATTCAAGTGCTTATTCATAACACTTCTGTTGGCATACACAGCTGATACGCTAGATAGCCATGAATAGCCACTCTTGCATCCCTAGAAAGCAGCACGTATATAGTGATGCCCCAAGATCTCCACTTAAACTCTGCCTCGCGGCTCGACTTTTTGAATGCTATTGGACGAGACGCTAGGTCTTTTCGTACTTAAGTACTGTGTACGTCCCCCACACCCCACCACTAAAAATATGAGGCGAACTCATAGAAAACGGAGTAAACTACAGCTTATATTTGTTACACAATGACGCCCTGCCATAAAAAGTAGACAACCGCACTACGAGACAGGCAAACAAAACCAAGCATGCACTACAATAGTTCCTTGGTTTGTCAGTTCATTGGAAGATGGAAACTCGGGCGGCTGTGAACAAATATTATCCGTGATAGTTCGCTAAAGCACGTATACATCCCATGAGCAGGGAAACCCAAAAGTTAGTGTAGTCCAGACGGTGAAGTTAGCACTGCGGTGTCGTTGCTGGTTAACACCAACACCGCTCACAGCCTGAAGGGTTCCTTGATTTGGTGTTTGTCCCCCTCCAAGACCACTTCACACACACGTTCGTTCCGAGCCCGACCATCTCATAACTGAAGCATGGCTGTTCCGAGTACGTAGGAGAGGCGGTACAAAGTGAACTAAAACGTTACATTGGATGGATAGCACGCGCACTATGATATTTTGAGTCTTGTGCTGAGCACTGAGCCGTTCCTCACAGTGCGCATGTGCTAACTGAAAAGTAAACTTGTATGCCTAATGTTAATTACCAGTAAACCAGAATCCCACCCAAATAGTTTCTGCCAGCATCAATTACTCAACCCCTTAAATTGTTTCTATTTACATAAGCAGTACGTATCCAGAAATATTTTCTCGACACGTTCATCGAGAATTACAAATAAACCAATGATGTCACATCTGGAACGAGCGCATACCACTGTTCTGCTTTTTCACCTTGCGCTTCTCTTGCGGGGCGTTGGTGGACTTCCGGCGGCGCTTCTCTTGCGGGGCGTTGGTGGGCTTCTGGCGGCGCTTCGCTTTTGTCCTTCGCGGCTGTAGCGTGTTCTGCATCATGTCCAGGAGGTCCTTGGCTTCCTTCGCATCGGACGACGCCGAAAACGCGGTAGAACGTCCGACGCTCGTCTCGGGCAGGCTCATCAAGACAGGCAGACCGGCGAAGACGATCACGGCCACGACCGCGAACGCGACGTCCTCTCGCCCAGCTTGCTGTAACAGGGACAGCACCGAAGCAAACACGGCCCCAATACGGCCGCACGTGTAGGCGCCGCATATGACGGCGCTGCGCACAGAGGTTGAGAACATCTCGGCCATAAAAAGGTAGTTCGTCGGAACCAGAGCGCTCGCCACGCACTTGGCCGCGATCCCCAGAGCGTAGGACAACTCGGAAGGCTTGGCGTAGGTGACGACGCCGAACATTGCCGAGGCCCCGCCAAGCATCGCAAAGAGAACGAGCATGAGCTGCAGGCGACCAAGAGTGTTGAGAGCGAGGTACATCACCAGATAGGTGGGCGGCAGGAGGATCGTCGAGATTATCCTCACCAGGAGGCTGCCGCCTAGCTTAGGGTTCCATGCCACAGAGTAGTACGCAAGCATGACGGTAAACGTATTGGCGAATACGGCGGCAGCCCTGCCGCGCATCGACCCGGGGCCCAGCAGAGAAGAAGGCCCCGCTGGTGCGAAGGGCACGTTCGCCTTGTTCATCTCGAACTTGATTCGGTCGACAGCCTGCTTGGCCTGGATACGCGGCACGCCGTTCATCCTGGCCGCCGCGTAGATGACTTCCTCCGCCTCCTTCACTTTGGGCATTGTGAGCAGCCATAGGGGAGACTCGTGCACGGCGAACGTGGCCGAGAGGAGCAGGAGCGTGGGTGCCATGACGAGGAGCTGGAGCAGGAACCAATCAAGCCGGATGGCGGTGACGACGGCAAACAGCAGCTCGCCGAAGAACGCGCTCACGGAGCTACCGAAGCCTACGTAGAACGTGCGGTACTCCTGCGGCGCCACTTCGAAGAGGAGGATCACGGTGACAATGTGTACGGTGCTGGCACAGGCGGAGTTGACGAATATCAGCGCCAGGTAGACCAGGAACGCCTCGGTGAAGCAGCTGGCGACAGCGGTCAGCAAGAGAATGAAAGATGCGCCCACGATGACTGGTTTGCGGCCCTCGGTGTCGGCGAGATAACCCATGAACGGGACCACGAATAGCGCACCACTCATGAAGACGCCTTTGCCGAGATACAGAAGCCAGGTACGATGGCACACGAGGTTCCAGAAGCTCCGGGCATTTTTCAGTGCTTGATCGGGATCGTAGTCCCACGTATTGCACGCGAAGGTCTCCGTGTCGTTGAGGCCGCCTCCGGGCCGGACGTACACTCGGCACTGGCTGTAGCGGCCCACCTCGTCGACGGGTATACCGACGTTCTTCCAGAGCGCAGTTGGCATGTCTGCGAACTGTGGTAGCGGCTTGCACCAGTGGTCCACTGGGGTGGTGATGAGCGACAGTACGTTGGTGTGGCAGAGCAGGACCATCTGGGCCACGATGGTGAAGCCGAATATGAGCCGCTGGAAGTCGCCATGTCCGATGACGTTGGTGCCCTGCTGAGCCTCTTCCCGGTCCAAATCGCTGACCTGGTAAAAGGAGCCGCTGCCCGGTGATCGCCATGTTGAATCGGTGGCCTTGCTTTTACTGGGCTCTTTCTCCACGTGCTTCTCCGGCGCCATAGCAGCCACTTTATCGCGATACACTCCAGTTGGAAGCCACTGCGTGAACCGGCAGGTCTTCGTGTTCAGGTCGCTCTCAGAGGTACTGAGCCCAGGGCACGGTTGCTGGCTTCGATCGGACGCACGAGTGCACGCGATACACGAGACTGTTTTTCGGCTTCTTATCTCTTCAGCCTCTTCTTCTTCCTTACCATGGGCGATGAAAAATACAGGGCATGAATTTAGAGGCTAAACATGGACCAGTTTTAAAGCGAAAGCTTTGCTACGCCATGTTCCGCAAATTTCGCCGACTTCGTTTTTTTGACCTTCAGTGACTTTCAGCGGCTCCGGAGCTGTGCCGAAACCGATGAGTAGCGGGAGCTTCGAAAGCAAAGGAAGGGCGCATAACTGGCCCCCTGGGTCAATGGACACCTCAGTCGTGCTTTAAGCTGCACCATCATCATCATCAGTAAATTAATTTCCACATTGTGGGGCTCACACTTCTACTTTAGGCGGCAGACAGCACCTCGTGGGCGCTGGCAGCGTCTTCGGCCTGTTGGATTCTCTTTGCTTGAGTTCCCAGGTCGGAGATGAGTAGATGAGTCTCCCACTAGTCCTTGGATTTTTATTGATAGTGCCCCATGGGAGTCTGAGGGCATTCCCATTATATATGGTCGAGCGTGGCTCTAGCTTTGCGTCTTTTACACTTTTCTGAGAATTGTTCTGCGTATATGACGCGCCACATAGCCGGACTGCGGAAAATGTTCGTAAGCAACGCCAGTTCACGGCCTCACTTTTACTGAGTATTTGGCGGCCGGCGGGTACCTTGCTCGTCCCAGTCTGTAGTTTCGACGATATCTCCCTATACCCGCAGGCAGTCGCGCTCCGAGTAGCGTTCAACCAGCCCACCCGCTCGGAATGTGGGTCCCCGAGCTAGTTCGTGGGCCGCTTTGTTTCCGGCTAGGGAGGCGTGTGGGGGGTCCAGAGAACCTGAATAAGCTTTCACTCATTGTCTGCAGAATTCGTCTCGCTTCAGGAGAGATTTTCTTTCTGGCGAAGCTCATAACTGCCCGCATTGAGTCGCTAACTATGGTCCTGGCAGTTGTACTTGCTATGGCGAATGTTACGGCAGTTTCTTCTGCCGTATTTGTGTTGTCCGTGTGGACAGTGGCACCGGCAATTAATTTAGCTGTTGCGTTGACTGCGGCAAGCGCCATACTCCCGTTGCCTCTGTGGGCTGCGTCAACGTAGACCACGTCCTTTGAATTTCGGAAGCGGTTCTCTAGGGCCTTGGTTCTCTTTTCCCTGCGCTCTTTGTGATGCACGTGGTGCGTGTTCTTTGGGAAAGGTGGGATAATTAGTTTATTCCACACTTCTCGCGGCATGTCGACTTTTCGGCCCAGCTATGCTTCGTACGAGATGGCCAGCCTAAGATTTTCCTGCCGATGGGGTTGCTTGCCAGTTTCTCGTAGTGCGAGATCCTGACTTCTCCTATTATTTCCTCTAGGGTGTTGTGTACTCCCAGATTCCAGTCTTTCTGAACTGGCTCTGACGGGGAGTCCTAGCGCCTGTTTGGTCCATCTGCGTATGATGGCCTCTATCTTTTGCTTCTCGTGACACGCGATGTTTAGATAGGGGGCAACGCAAGCTATCCTACTTATGAGAAATGCCTGGACTTGCCTAATCAGAGTTACTTCCCCCATGCCAGAGCGCCGATTGGCTATTCTACGGATAAGCCTCATTGTTTGGACGGCGGCGCCCTCTAGCCTCTATCGTCTCCTGATTGGATCTATTTGCTTGTGTGAACAGACCTATGATTCTCATTCTGTTAACTTTTGGGATGGGGAGTCCACCCACCTAAAAGTAGATACCCGGGGTATCTTGCTGCTCTTGGCGCGACAGAGGAGGGGCTCTGACTTTTGCGGCGGCTGTTTTAGGCCCCAGGGCTTGACGTATTCCTCAACTATTTGGATGGCCCTTTGCAGGGTCTCTATCTGGGCATCGCTGCCTTAAGCTATCCAAAGCGTTATGTCGTCTGCATACAGGCTGTGATTAAGCTCTCGTGTAGCTGCAAGCTTCTCGGGGAGCTTGATCATTGCCACGTTGAAGAGGAAGGAGGGAGGAGGAGAAGGACCTTAATGGAACAGGAGAGGTCTGCCTGGTTTTCGGCCTGGCATGCTACTCCAGGTGAGGCTGAAAGAAGAGAAGAGTAAAGAAGAGGATGGTAAAAAAAGGAAAAGAACAAAAAGGGTGAATGGTGAAACCAAGCACACTCACACACTCTCAAACACACACACACATGATTGTCAAAGAATGCCCACCAAGCCAGTGTCTCTTAAAAACAATAAAAATGTTTTTGTCCCACGCACAGCCGAAGCCGCGTCCCTCTAGGATCCAAGGACGTGCTCCTGGTGCACGGGGCATCCTGTCGCAGTCCTAAAGCACTTAAAAGTGCCTTGCGATGATTGTTGGAGACTTGAAGAGCGGGAGATCAAAAGTGGAATATCCTCGAGCAGACTACATGTGGGGCCCAGAGGGCTACTTGATGCACCAATTTTATGTAAATAGGATTTTGTAACGGCAACGTCCAGGCGAATTCGGTGGAGGCAATTTAGATCACGTCTATCTATCTATATTGCGTGGCATGCGGAAGTCACAAGGGGGGTCGATAGGTAGAAGGGGTCTATATTGACGCTGCGGATCACACCACAGAGAGCGTCGCGTCCGCCAGGATTTTGTAGTTAGAAGCCTCGCGCCATCACTACGACAAAATGGCATATGTACAGCAAGGTGGTGTCGCCATGCACCGACCTCGCTGCACCGTCAGCGTGATCGTTGCCTGCAAGGCCACAGTGAGCGGGTAACCACTGCAACACAACACGATGGCCAAGCTCACAGGCCTCAGAGTGGAATCTGTTTAAGTCATCGACGATCGGCTCCTGAAGGCTTCCTGATAGAAAGAGTGAGAGCACTGAACCATATGGTGCCCCTTGGCACCTAGCTTAATTTCGTCAGGTTTGCTTTCTTCGATACGAATTTTGGCCTCCCTTCCCGAAAGGAAGTATCTGACGTATTTGTAGGTCCTCTCCCCTGCACCTAGGTCTTGAAGGTTTTCCAGGACAGCTCCGTGTGTCGCATTGTCAAAGGCATTTGCTAAGTCGAGGCCGAGGATCACTGTGCCCTTAGTTTCCGCGTCTAGAATTTGGTGCTTAAAGTTGAAGCATGACGTCCTGGGTTGGGAGCTTAGGCCTGAGCCCACCATGGAGTGGGGGTAAAGGTCATTCTCCTGCATGTATTTACTGAGCTGTGTTTGAATTACGTGATCGAATAGTTGCCCGGAGCATGATGTTAGAGAGATGGGCATAAGGTTTTTTATTTTTAGCGCGCCTTGCCTGATTTAGGAATTAGCACGACCCGGGCGGCCTTCCACTATTGTGGGAGTCTTCCCTCTATCCAACATTTCTGTATGAAGTTGGTGATCGAATTGTTATCCAGGTTACGAAACGCTTTGTTGCTAACTCGGTCGGGTCCCGGGGCCGATTTGGCCTTAAGTTTGGCTATTTGCGCCCTGAATTCCGATTTGCTTATGGACTCGTCCAGCTTTGGGTCCCCTACCCCTCAGTAATCGGGGAGGGGTTCCGTGCTGGTGTCCCCTATGTATCTTTCTTGGATCTTCCTCAGGAGGTCTTCCTCTGAACCTTCGTATTGGTGTTGGGTTTTCTGAAGGTTGCGCCTCTGCGTGGATTTGCAAACGTCGGTGTCTAGTAGGTAGCGTAGCAGGTGACAAGTTTTGGCCATCCTTAGGCTACCTTTCATTACGAAGCGGAGATGCAGGTAGAAGACTCACGCTCAATTCCTATGAAAAGAAGGATAGGCGAAGACGTGCCTAAGATTGAAGCCGGACTAGGCAAGCTAAAGGTCAAGGTAGATTAATTAAATAGCAAAGTAGACAACCTCACAGTTATAGTTGAGAAATACTTAGGAAATTCACAGACACAGAACAAAATTCACGAGCGTACACAAGTGGCAAATAGACATGGAAAGCATATTCCTTAATATCTGCGCAGTGCTAAAGCTACCGACTCCAGTCACCGGAAATATACAAAAAAAAACAATCATGGCCAGCATCAATAGACATACGATTTGGCAGTGGAATAGCCCCGGGTTCCGCTGCAAAAAAGAGCAGTCCTGCAGCAGCTTCTTCTATAGGTAAAGACAATCCGGACCTCATTGCATTACAAGAAACGGCAGGTGAAGCCAAATTATCAAGCTACTTTTCGTACATTAGGTACTGCAGAGACAAACAAAGCGTAGTAGCCACGCTGGTTGGAAGAAGCGTAGCAGTCATGAAGCATGACACGGAGATTGACCGCATAGACCACGTCCTGGTCGAACTGATTCCAACAAAGAAACACCAGCATAGCCTATTTGTACTTATTATCTATACCAAGCCCGCACACAAGAAAGCCCGTTTCGGACACCCTTTTTCTTAAAACTCTAAAAATCCCTAAGGGGCATGTCTTGGTACTGGTAGAAGACTTTAAGCTACGTGGCGGTAGTGACAGATGTGCGCTGCATGCGTTGGCATTGACAACGTTGTGGCAGGAACGCGGCACTGAAGATAGGCCGTCGGCGTTGATTGTGTTCATTGACGTTGGCGTTGGCAGCGTTCTAGAACGATGATATTGACGAAAGGAAGGGCACATAACTGGCTCCCGGGGTCAGTGGACGCCCCATGCGCGCTTTATGCCGTCGGCACCGCCTAGACCCCTTACTTCAACTCAGTCCTCCGTCCGGCCTCTCCCGCTGCGATGCTACGCTGTTGCGTCGCCTGTGGCTGGGAGTGGCGTTCACGAAATGCCTACTCCCACTTAATCGCAATGGCAGACTCTCCTGCGTGTGAGACCTGTGTGGGTGCGACGAAACTATAGAACACCTTCTTTGTAACTGCCCTCGGTTTCAGCGTGAGCGTGCACTCCTGGCTGCAACACGCCGCCGTTTAGATCATCGGCCCCTTACTGAAGCCAAGATTTTGGGTCCTTGTAGTAAGCCTTCACCGCAGCGGACAGCTTTGAAGGCACTTTTAAACTTCTTGAAGGACTCAGGACTGAGTGCAAGGTTGTGAGCGATCAGTGTGTGCTCTGTGTACCCTGCAAGTAACGGCCAACGGACACGTGGAAAAGTGATCATATCCCTTTGTTTTCTCCCTTTTCTATCTCTCCCTCCATTCCCCTTCCCACGTGTAGGGTAGCATACCGAGCGCTGCCTAGTTAACCTCTTTGCCTTTCCGTCTTTCTCTTTCTCTCACATGCGCGCTTTGAAGTACGCGGCGGTGGTGAGAGAGAGATGTGGGCAGCATGCATTAGCGCTGACAACGTTGTGGCAGACACGCGGCACTGCAGCAGTAGGCCGCAGCGTTCATTGGGTGAGCAACCTCTCGCGATCAACCATTAACTGCCCCCTGCCAGGGTGGCAGGGTGGGCGCGCTGCCTATCCAGCGTGCGGAACGCACCAACGTTACAGACGCCAAGCCGCGTCTAGTTGCCCGATACACTAAAGCTTTCGCTCTCTGACCAGGTTCAATAGTAATTAAACCACAGCCAATTTTTTTTTTTTGCAAAACATTTGAGTTCATTTTGTCCAGACATAATAAAAGGGAATTATAGAGACGGCAACATTGTGAACCCACTGCCGGCGACTCTAGCGGAATTGAAAGTGGTTACGGCTGATTTTGAGAAATTACCGCACACTCTGCATAAAGAATATCTCGTGCAATAGTGTTTTTGGTTACATGCACAGTTAGTAACGTATCATTTGCCGCACGAAGCAGCACAGTAACTTTGATACCTGAGATACTCAATGCGTAAACAAAAACAAATATCAAGTGGCAGTTACGCCCTTGTGCAACTGTGTTTGTGCAACTACTGCATTTGCGTTGCATGCTGCTACCACGATAATCTTGCCGTGCAGCGCGTTTGCCATCAACGTCCCGAGAGCATTCGTCCTGTTTTCGACCTGTCGCACGTTTGTTGCTCTGGCCTCAAACATGCGTGCAGCGTTCATAGTGCCACATTCCGCGTTTTCTAGCAACACGATGATGTTCCACGGTGCGGGGCGGCTGCAACATACCTGGTGTGGTTACTACTGCGCAGACGCGCAGGAAGCCACGCCATGCAGACATTTCAAGACGTTTTCCCTTTCATTACCGGCGTTCTAAATAATTTGGCGGCGTCTTGCCGCGACCCAGAGTCCCCCACCTATTGACGACGAAGTTAGCGCTGGGCGCTTGATATACGAGCACGGGATGGTCGCGTGATGGTGTACGCTCGGTGTTGACAGCGATGACTGCTGCTACGCGGAGGCCGGGAACGGTCTCTGCAACAGGTACTGCTGCAAAAATCAGGTTATCACATCCATGTCGTACCATTTTGACGAGCTTAGCTGCTTTCTAATTTTGAGGAGAGTACTCTACCACGTCCCGTTTTACGAGAAATGCCCACCAAATATGTATGCACATGTATAAAATAAGTCCACAAAGACAGTGTTTGTAGCTCTGGAGATCCATGCACTCAACAAGAAAACAAAGATACGCATCCAGATACAGTGGACGCAAGACGATGCATGCTTTGAAGGTTGCATAGAAAAGCAGACAATCTTGCACACTAAGTTCTAAACACTAATGCATCCACCACCAGGCTCCCTTTTGGCGACTGCTCCACTATCCCCATCTTAGCATCCTCGTTAAGTAAACGTACACGTGCCCTCATTCCCCAGTGCACTTCCCCTTCCCTCATGACCTACTAGATTGGAGGACGTATTCCTTAGAAGGATCAGGGCTAGGGAGGCCCTCACGCTGTCGGTTAAATGCCGATGGGGCTCTGAAGAAGACGCAGGACCCACCACTTGCCCGAAGTGTTCCACACGGGTTGCACAGGTGGATGTTCGCCACCTGCCCTGGAATTGTGCTGGGACAAGGGCTTCAAGAAATGAATGTTACAGGAAGTGGGACTAACGGCGATAAGGGAGGGGGAGAATTTCTCCAAGTGGCTGATTGACAACAAAAATAGCAGAGCCTCCTTCGGTTCCTGCATTAAAACACCTTACATGATTTCCTGTAATAACAGCAAACCCAAATTATGCCTTTTTGGCAAGCGTGCGAGAAAAAAAATCCACCCTTTCTTACTTAAATCACATTTCAAACATGCATTCAAAGTGTAGCCCAGACTTAGCTAAAGCATACCTGTATACAGCAGGCGAGCTGCAAGATAGTTATGTTCCAGGATGCCGCACGGCTTTATTGGTAAAGTCATTGGATCTGCTTTTTGTAGAAACTTCAGATGTGTGCCTGCCCCTCCCCCCTCCCCCTTATATATTCACGTTAAAATATGCTTGAATACTGGGGAAACTTCTGTCTAAACGCCTAAACGCTACCTGCAGTACTTATGGTTTGGCACGGAGCTGTTAGCCAGTGGGTACACCTCCAACACATTGAGGACAATTTTTTCTTTCGACTTTTTATGCACTATGCTAGCTACACTATGCTATACTATGCTAGCTATACTAGCTATGCTACCTAAAACCTAATACCAAAATTTTTTTGCGCCACTCAAACTGGAGAAATCGGCATGTGGCGACTTGGAAACAATCCACACTTAGTCCACTTGCGCGGACAGTCCGAGGTGCTTGACAGATCACCTCAAAGGCATCGAGCCAACTTGAAAGCCCAGGGACAGTAGAAAAATATTTCATACAACATGCAAAATGCAAAACCTGTCACGAAATGATAGAATATGGGCTCTGAACGCTGACTGGAACATTTTGGTTGACTGCCCTTAGACACACGGACAGGGGACAGAAACAGGAAAGACGACGGCACAGGCGCTGATGGACTGGACTGGAAACCTATTGGGGTCTCCTTGCACAGGTTTGAACCCTGTCGACTGCGCAAAAGGATGCTTTAGTCCCCTGTCTGTGTGGATAAGCGCTGTCAACCACGGTGGATCAGCACCAACCAGTCCGACAGCTTGTCCTATTCAAGTGCTGACTGGAAGTCGCATATTCGTGCCTCCTTTCCATCACACGGCTTCCTCAGAGTGACGCCAAACATAATGATCGCAAAGCGCCGGCTGCTGAGAAAACTTTGTTGTCAAACTTCGCATGCAGACCACATGTAGTAATGAACACACGGCGTGCGAACGGTACTTCGCGAATTTGCGACACAAGGTTGTAAAGGGTTCTCATAGAATGAGTTTCATAGCCAAAGCCCTTCGCTTTTGTGTAAAACCCGGTTTATTCGATTTGAAACGGTAACACAGCATCGTTTCACCAAGGCACGGCGCAAACGCAGTAGCCGGCGGTTGAGCTGGTGCTATTTCCTGTTGTAATAGTTCATCCTGAGCTTTCTTCCTGGGCAATAAAAAAGAGATATTTAGTTACTTTTGAGGAACAAGATTTCTAGCTTCTGGTTTTTCTCTGAAGCTTTGACGTCAAGAAAAAAATGGTTTCATACCAAGCAGCAAATATGCCCTCAGTAGATCTCACCTTATTTGAAATTTCATGAGGAAGGCGGCTATGAGTTCTCTTGTTTGAAATTTGTCGTTCCTCACAGCGAAAACTTCAAATTTTCAGAGACCGTTGAGAAAATGTAAACAAGGGAACCACCACCCGTGTTCAGAAAGTGTTCTTTTTGCAGAAGCTCTGAAAGGTGGTAACAAGATTGCGCAGCACCCTTGCATCGTGTATTTCTAATTTATGTGTTGCTATATAAAGATAGTTTGTTATGTTTATAAAACGATGAGTATTGTTGAAATCGCAGGTCGAATCGCCTAATTTCTTTGTGCAGCCACTGCTCTTGAAGATATTCGGACATAGCTGGTATCACTGCACTAGAAAATTAAATCAACAATTGCGAGAGTCAGCCGACACTTTGGTGCGCGCTGGGCTTTTATTTATGAAACTCTAGCAAGAAGCATTTCAAACATACATCAAGTTACAGAAAACAAAGGATTTGGTATGATAAAAAATTCCAAGCAACACAGGCAGAACGTCACTCTTCGAGAAGCATGCGAGGGTTCTTGAATGCCATACGGGAATTTTTCAAGTGCGCGCCCTTTTCATGAAATGATTAGAGGCCCTTTTTCGGTGTTTTTCACCATCCAGCGAAACAGCTTTATTTCCTAAACCCTCACGAAATTTTATCGTGAGCCGGAACACGTTCATTTTTGCCTTAGTGTCCAAAATAATTATTTGTGCACCCAAACGTATGTGTGGGCAGGGGCGGAAAGGGATGAGACAACTTGAACTCATTATATGCCTTAGCCATGTTGAATTAGCAGTAAAAAAAATATTGTTCATGAAAAGCACGTCGGTATAGGCGAATTACTTCAGCGGAAGTTTCTCACAGCGCTCACCTGGTATTCCAATGCCACTATAAGTGGCTCTTCTGGGAACCAAGGAAAGGAAAAAAAAAATCTGTTTAGTGAATAAGTCAGTAGGCGTTTGTGCACATAATACCTGCAACATGATCACGGTTGTCTAGCATGCGCGGTCGCTGTTTTTCGGTGCTATTCATGAAGCTGTGACAAGAGAAAGAGTCTTACAGGCGGGTGTTACCTGGATCAATCAAGCGTCACTAATCGAGCGACCAAGGTGATTTCTAAAGTTCCAAGCCGATGTGTTGAGTTAAGTTGTGTTCTATGGCACATAAGTATAGCTAAGGCCACTATGCGCCGAACAAGCAAAGTCGATGTTTTTGGTAGCCAATCCTCGTTAAACGCGCATCGATGTTTGTTTTTTTTGCGAATCCCGGTTTTGTACACTTTCAGGCGTCATCGTATCGAGGGATGACCTTGCACCTGCCCTGTATGCAAGCAGCCTCTGCCGTGTACCACGCGCTCCTACGCACTGCGCCCCTTCGTTCGCGTCCATCGGTCATACGCGAGCCCTGTTTGATTAGCTGCGCCACCCGAGCTGGCCAGCCACGCGCATTGAGAGGCGTCCTTTTCCAAAACCCGCACCTCGGCGCACCGGTACTTACGTGCGAGGTCACTGTCTACGATTGTGCCATATCGAAAGGAGCCGGACAGAACGTCTCACAGAAGTGGCGATTTTATGGGGCTTCTGCTTTATTGGCCACCACGCTTTTTGCTCAGAGCGAACGTGAGTATATCGATGCCTTATCAGCGAGAGTCAGAAACACGTGGTGCGGGAGGCTTTTACAACCACGATTTGTGAGAATTTTAGGTTTGGTCCGGATTCATTACATATCTTACAAACTTACATATGCGCGACCAGCAAGAATGCACACCTGTTGAGGTATACAAGGGTTATAGTGTGGCCTAATTGTTGTTCGTGGTTGCAAAATGGTGCAAACTGACACGGACGAAGACAGAGTGGACACACAGGGCGCTGTTTGAGCGTGCGATTCCTCTCTCAGACTTCGACCGTGGACAGGTGGGCTGGTTATTAAGCGCACAAAAATAGTAATAGTAATAGTAGCACACAAAATGAAAAACGCTCAAACGGATAACGATAACGGACAGGTGTACTTTATGTTTACCTGCTTTTTTTTTCTTTCAATGCGCTCAGAAAATGAGCGCAAGACAGCAAGACAATGCTCTTTTTCAGCAAACAGGCTTTGTAGGAAGAAGTTTGACTAAGTATTTAAACTCGAGTTTTAGCAGCACAAAATTTGACCGTGGGACTTCATGCGTTGACCGCGGGCGTGTGGAAATGAGCGATTAAAAAATGCCCAGTGATTGGTTTTTTGCCGAAACTTTTATTTTTCTTTAAGAAGAGAACAAGTCTCAACGTCCACCGCTCCTGCACCCGCTCTGTGATGCGCTCTCATTGACAGTAAAAGTGGAAGGTTCAGCTGCGGGCCTGTTCCTTCTTTCGAGTACGAAATACAACAGAGTGAACTTTTGTGCACAAAGGCGGCGGTATGCGGCGTACGCTTTAATAACAGAACTCGTGAGAAGTCCTAAGCAATCGTGACCGTGGTCCGCTCAAGCCTTGCAGTATCTTTTATAACCTGGACACTCGTCAGAACCTTGAGCAGCCCGGCCCCTTCTGCAGATGCCTGATCGTGTAAGAGGCGCACGGTTAAATAAAAAAAACTGTGTGCATAATACTTATGCAGATATCAATCACGAGAGGTGCATTCGCCGTCCGTTGTGCTCGCTAAGGTTAGGAAGCTAGGCTAATCAGGATTACTCCACTTTGAAAGAATAGATAGGGCTAGCTCTAATTGCTTCTTCGTCGCTTTTCTCCTGCCCTGTGCGTCGTCTGTTCCGTCCAAATGCTTCCCAAAATTAATCCGGTAAAATCCGCTTGGGTTGCATCATGCTCTCGTCTGCCCGATATCGTTCGTAGCAGTTGAAGTAGAACTTGTTGCAGGGTTACTCGGTACATACCTAAGAAGAATATTTTGGCGTGAAAATAAACACACAGAAAGCGGACAAAGGACGGGAGCTTGTCTTGTGTGCCCTTTCTCTGTGCGCGTATGTCGCTCTTCGCGCTGGAGTATTCTTCCTGCGCAGTTCAGTTCATTGTCCCTGTTCCGGTCCCATTACGCCACAGTCCCACCTGCGCGTGCAAGCACAGGACACGACAGCCGCGCCATGCGCGCCAAGCACGTGGCAGCCTGCGGCGTCGCGATCGTGTGCGGCGTGCTTGGGCATCTCGCGGTTGTCTCACAAGGGCTGTTAGCTGTGGACGACGGAGATGGAGTTGGAGGCGGTGGCAAGACTGGTCTCCCGGAAGGCAGGGCAACCTCGTCTCTGCTGCGAGGTCTGGTGGCCAGCGTGGTTCCCGTGCTGCAGAGGTCTTTCGCGCACGCCAACGTGTCTGCGACGTGCACCGGGGCCCTCATGGATTTCTCTAGGAGAGTGCTCAGGATGGACATGGCTGCTTGGAGATGTGAGCATGAAAACGAGCTGTGTGCTCCCTGTTTTGCTATACGAGAATTGGCCTCGCGCAAAGATGCCGCGAGTGCACAGTGTATGGCTAAGACTAAGTTTACAATCCAGAACAGAAAGTTCAGCAGTCAAGCCAACTCGTTCTTGCCCCTTGAAAGACGGGAGATCGTTGTCTACGTATGTTTGTTCTCAGCGCTATTTTAGACCAGCACGCGTTTCCCGTTCGGTAACGATGCCTTCGGTCGTTTGTTCCTCTCCCTCTCTTTCTCTCTCTCTCTCTGCTCTGCTGTCAGTCTCACTGCAGTCTCTCTGCTCAGCACTGCTTCAGACCCTCGGCGTTATTTTTACGAACCAGGAGGTTGCCAATGCTGCGAGCGAAGGAGCTTTTGAAGTCACTTTTCTTCGTAACAATCCTTTCTGCCGTAAAGTGTGCGCTGGAATATGACATCGCATGATTCACGCTTTTACACCTGCCATAAGTGGGCAGTATTGTTTGCACGGGCGTCTGGGCAACTAACACAGTGCACCCCTCAACCAAGAAGTTATTTTGTGCAATTAGGTATCCCAATCCGAGCCAGCAGGTTCGGAATGAAAATTTAAATTCCAAATCGACAACCCAGTTGTTTTCGAGGTTTTCAATTTTATTTGCCGTTGGGATCATCAAGTTATAACTTGATATACCGTATACTAGATATAAATTGATATGCCGAATAGCACCGTATACGGATCTATTCTACAAAGCTGTTTTCACACTTGATATGCCCAGTTGTATATACAGGTTCTAATTTCACAGCTCACTTCCAGAGTGTGAATCTAGTTGTTTCTTCAGAAGACAAGGAGATTTCAGCTGCGATCTTCTAGGTCGATAGGGAATTGAGCATTGATTCTTAATTTGCGGTCTTCAACTGCAATGAGGATATAAGCTCAATTAGACTTAAGTCCGCTTTTAATTTTGGAGGCTGCAATTAGAATCCGGACAATCATCTCATAAACCTCTCGAACGAATATACTGTCTAATGAGCTCATTCGCAACATAAAAAACTTTCCCGGTCGTAGGAACTGGAAGAGCGAGTGAATGGACTCCTTGCATGCTACTGCATGGACGTTCGTACTTCGCGGTGTGATCTGTCGGGTTAATTACTATAACAAGCGAGGCACTGTGGCCTGTTAAATAAGTTAGGTGTTCCGATCTCTTACAACATCTGAAACAAAATTCCCAATAAAAAAGTCATTGGTAGCTTCCAAAAGCACAACTGGAACCACACAGCCAAAAAAGAGTGACCAACTACCAACTGGCTCTGATTCTGTTTTCGAAAGTTCAAGTTGGGGAATTTAGACTGAAAGTTCCTTCCTTCCTTCCTTCCTTCCTTCCTTCCTTCCTTCCTTCCTTCCTTCCTTCCTTCCTTCCTTCCTTCCTCCCTCCCTCGCTTCTTTCCTTCCTTCCTTCCTTTCCTTCCTTCTTTCCTTCCTTTCTTTTGTTTGTTTCTTTACTACCTTCCTTCTTTTCTTTTATTTCGTTCTCAGTAGTTAGGTTTGGGACACCGAGACAAGGGGCTACTCAATTCCACAGCTAGCCTCCCCCTACCTCTCAGTCAATATACTATCACATTTCCCAGCGTACACAGGCTGCTCCATTTCTTGAAAATACACTACGTTATCGAATTATATTTTTGAGTTCAAATTAGATTTTTTTTATTGTGTCAAGTAATTCCAAGTAAAACTTCCAGTCAGGACTTTCAAATGGATCCAAATCCGCGTTTCGGAGTTCCCCATTGTCGACCAATGGCTTTCTCGGTTTGTTTACAACAATCCTGCCCCGGACTTGGGGCATGAAGTTACAACAGATGTATCATTGCGCACACTGCTTCGCTGTCGAGGACTGCAGCTCAGAACAAATTTATCCTTTATGCAACCACGTGACAATTTGTTTAGTTTTGTGTTTGCTTGTAGCCGCTTTGTTGTGGTTGCAGCAGCAAATCTAAGCCCTTGTTGCCTACGTGCTTTTGAGATGTCCTCGCGTGCACAGTTCTCGACGCCACGGGCAAGTTCCCGTCGGGCATTCTGGAAGGCACCACCGGTGACCTGGGCGCCTACGACGAGTGCCTAGCGACGAGACTCGAAAACCCCGGTGGTGCCGAAGCGCCTTCGGTCTCCTCGCGAGGCCAGTACTGCAGCGTGTTCCTCAGACCCAAGCAAACCCGAGCCATGGACAGGCTCATCGCCCAGCTCACGCGGCACTCAGTCGTCAAGGTGAGAGCAAAATGCACTCCTTCAAGTGAAGTACGCGAGGCTATATAAGTGGGCTCTTGTTCTTTCGTGCTCGCTTAACTTTCAGTTTGTTCAAACTCACGTTTTTTGGTTCTGTCAACATAAAAAGGCTCTTCTTAATTGAAATTTCGTATATTTCGAACCAGCGCGGAGTGCAAAGTGTTGCAGTAAATGCGGTAAACGGAATGCGGAAACGGAATGGAGCTCCTCTAGAAAGTGTCCCACGTTGCGGCCTTTGCAGAAGCGGTTCAACCTGACCACCGTGCGCAAGGCCATCAAGAAGGGCAGGATACTCGGCCTCCGCTTCGGGATCTGCGTTCCTTCCGCCTGCTCGCCGGGAGAAGTGGAGACCATCCTGGGATCGCGTAATCCGGTGTCTTACTTTCTTGGGTGTTTGCAGTAACCTATTAACTTTTCCCTTACCGTGCCTATTCAAATCGTTCAATGTGAACGGTGGTGCAAAATGCCCCATTATCGAGCAATCCGGGCCGCTTCTGGACAGGTAACGCCATTCGGTATTTTCAAATCTGTACTTCAGCTTCGGAATCGGTTTTTTCGTCAGCCAAATCAGTTATTATTTTAATTATAAGATATTAATTAATAAGGTAATTAATTAACTTGATTAGTTAATTCTATGTCAGACTAAATCATTACCATCGACGCTTAATTACAATACTAAGTAACAGAGGAGGCAACGGAACTCGAAATGCTTTCGCATTCCCGCACGTAAGGAGACTTCAATGCACCTTTTTTTTTCATTAGTTATTTTAAGGTGCTTTCTGTATTACTGCTCATAATAGTGCAGATAATAGAATTGTCTTCTAATGATTCAAATAAATAAATGGAATATAGGTATGTTGCTTACGAAAGAAAAAATCTTTCATTGGCAACATTTGAGAGACTCGCACAAAAAGTGACAATAATATTAAACATATCTAGTCAGAAAACACACACACACACACACACACACACACACACACACACACACACACACACACACACACACACACACACACACACACACACACACACACACACACACACACACACACACACACACACACACACACACACACACACACACACACACACACACACACACACACACACACACACACACACACACACACACACACACACACATATATATATATATATATATATATATATATATATATATATATATATATATATATATATATATATATATATATTTATATATATATACGTTTATTGCATTACTATATAAAAATGAGTACACAATGTTATAGAGCATTTGGTACTCAACTTTCAGGTCAGAAAAAATATTAAAGGTGCACTGAAGTCTCCTTACGTGCGGAAATGCGAGAGCATCTCGAGTTCCGTTGCCTCCTCATTTACTTAGTGATGTAATTATTCACGGGTGCTAATTATATAATTTGGCAACTAATATCAAATAAATAATTAGTTATAAAGTATTAAGTCATTAGCTGATTTCATTACTATTCTTTATTTTCCGTAAAACTCTGTAGGAATTACTAGTAGTTAATCAATTTCGAGAATTACTCGGGGTAACCATCGAAATTAATTCACCTAATATTTAATTCCTTTTTGTTATTCGGTTATTTAAGCTGTCTATTTAATCGTTATTAATCGGCCCAAATTATAATTAGACTCTAACTTGAGGGCACGCTCTGCCCCCCCTCCCTGTCCACAGCCCGTGGTGACACATCCTGTCCACGCCACTCATGAGGCAAGAAACGCTTTCGCATTAAAAACTTTACGCACACCACCCTCACATCGCTTGTTTTCTCGCGGTAAGGAAGGAGTTCACGGCATTTGTTTACACCGGTGCCACGAGAATGCAAATGCGGCATGCAGGGTCAAGCTGACAATATGCCCTGCCACATTTATATGTAAGTCACATAGGAGTTTCGTACGGTCAAACGATAACTCGCACGTTGACTGCGAGCTAGTGTGACTTTTGTCACAGGTAACAGCGGATTCTGCAGTCATGATAGCGTTTATTTGTGACGGGAACGGCCCTTGCGTATAAAATGCACTTCGCTGTAAGCTAGGTTAGCCTGCATAACTGGCTCCTTAATAATACGATTGCATGAAGCCTCGTTACGGAAAAAAGTTGGATGGCATGCTTAGTCATAAAAAAATTAAGTTCTAGCCACTGAACTGATGCGGAGGAAATGCGATAGCATGCTGCTTGCAGTCGCCAATCTATTCCAGTTATAATTCCATTCCGCTTCGGAATACGCAAGTATGCAAAATTTGTCACATTCACTGTAGATATGTCACATTGTGACGTCATAAGACAACTTGATGTAGCCGAGTTGGCAGGTGCTCTGGCAAATGGCAGTTGACATGTCCGAGTGCAGATTGGTCGCCGATGTGCGTGACGTCGTGATAACACTTGACATGTCCGAGTTTGCGGGTGCGCTGGAACCTGGAATGCGCGCTAGCGATGTGATGTGGCCGAGTGCGATGGAGGGCTCGGCGGCAGTTTGCAGCTGTGCTCGGTTGAGTACAGTCTTGGCCGAGAGCTTTGCTTATCAGGTTGCAATTGAGTCAGAGTCAATGCCGCGTGTGCCTGCCACTGTGCAATATCTCCACAAGCGGAGAAGACGATCACGGAAGTATATGCCGCTGAAGATGGAGTATCGGCAGCTGCGCAGGCTCAGCATATGCAACGAGCAGCAATGACGGAGGAAGGGAAGCAAGACGAGCTGACTTCAGACTTTAATGCTATCGCATTCTCAACACGCAATGTAATTAAGTACCTTCTAAATTTTTGTGAATTACAGTCTAGCACTCTGCAAAGAAAGCGCATTGATGAAAGGCAGACCTGTAGCATCGATCTGCCCTACGTGCTGACAATGCTCCAGAATACACCGTTCTAAGCATAGACGTATATGCAAAAATTCATCGCCGTTTAAGCAAGCAACGTGTCTTCATGTTGTTTTTTGTGCGTTTGGACTGTTGAGGAATGAAAAAAAAACGGTGCCCTTCAGACGAGCATTCACAGCATAGCTTTTGTGAACTCTTATGCATTTGAATAGCACTTCATTTTTTTAAAGAATTCTCGCGCCATTAAATATATTTTGCATTTTACGCAGTGATGGGTATGGGGAAAATTATGGTCGGCATATTTCGTGCACAGTCGGCCACTCTTTTAAAAGTATCGCGCGAGCGTCGACCGGCCGGCTAGTCAGCGCCTTATCAACGCGCGGAGCGGTGATATCGACGATTCCCCGCTCCACGACTGTCGTCTGCTGGGCTCTTCCAACACGTGCGACACAACCCCTGCGATGGTTAATTCGGTAACGCGCTTCATGGCACAGCAGAGATAGCGAGTACACAACTTGGTTCGATTCAGCAAGCCAGGGAAAGGCCATATACACACAATAAAAAGGGCGTTGTCATTTTTGGCGCGTGTGCAATGCATTTTACGTAAAGATAAAAGCTTGCTACATTCGTGCCATCAGGTCGCACAGCTGCTGATAACTTCTAGTTCACGCTCACATGATAAAGTTGCCACCGCTCTCCAGCGATGGACCACACACCGGCAGGGGTTGTGTCGCACATGTTGGAAGAGCCCAGCAGACGACACTCGGGTGAAGAATTCAGGGCGCATGGGCTTATTCTGGTCGATTTCGCCGCTCCGCACCGTGATAAGGCACTGATTATCCTGCCGGTCGAAGCTTGCGCGATACCTTTAAAATAGTGGCTGACTGTACAGTAACATAAAAAGAATAGATGAAGTCAGTGGTCTTAGATGCGTCTCGCTAGAGAAAAATGACGAATTATCCACTTTGAAGCCTAAGAGTACCAAGTGTTAAATAAATTTTATTCTTTGAGTTGGCCCCTACTCTGTATACGGGAGTCAAACCGGAATGGAACGAGTATACTAGAGGTAAAAATTGAATGTATTTCTGGAATGTATTTCTATAATGGAATGTAGTTCTATTGCGACCTAGCCTCGCGGGCATGACCGCCGTCGCTCCGCGTTCGTACCTCACAGTTGAGGCCGCCGTGTTCCCACGGGGTCGAAACTATACCGGAGCCCACGTGCTGCTTTGAGATGTTTAAAACCACATACATTACGGCGCTCAACTACGTTCAGCTCTTGCGCTGCTAGCGGCAGAGCATGAAACTGTGGTTCAGTTGTTTCCAAAAAAGACTAGTGGCGGGAAAAATTTGATGAACTCTGTCATTCGTACTCTCCAAAATCCCCCCTTGACTCCTTCTTTTTATCGCCGTGTCTTCTTGTGCAGTTACTCAGCTTGTCAGCTTGACTTCAGCAGTGGCAAGCTGCCGAACTGACGACAGAAACGAGCTAAGCGGCACTCAGATTGCTTTCATGTAGGTATACTCACTCATCTGCGTCAGCCCTCGCGCCCTCAGTTTCGCACGTATACTCAACAAGTAATGCTTCGATATAAATAAGCAGTTTAAACACAGTGTCTGCTTCTACCTATTCTTTCCCACTGCGCGAGGCTTGGGGAGAAATTGGGGCTAAGGGAGGAGAGGAAGTTGGGAGTGGAATTACGGCAGAAAGTTAGAGGGTTGCAAGGTGGCATGAGGGTTGCATTGACATTCTAGAAATAAAACAAGGGAAGACTGGGGGAGAGGGCTTAGAAAAGGTCGCTTCTGCGCGTTTGTATAATACGTATTGCATAAGGTCTGCAATATAAAAGACGTGTCAATTCGTCTTTCTGCTCTTCTTTCTTTCAGAGTTATATACTCCTTTCTAGCATTTCTGGTGCTTCTGGGAACGGCAGTCGACGTGTTGTCAAGGCTGAATAAAGAAGAGCCACTACTGCTGCCAAAGGGCCGGGAAACAGGTAAGGAGCAAGCCATAGCGAGGTGCAAGCGTAAGCGTAAGGCGGAACATACGCTAAGCAGTGACTGCACAAATGCTCGGCAGGCTAAACTTCAGGCTTCTCAGCTGTGGTAACGCCTAAACAGTTGTGTAGTACGTATGTGCTGGAGACCATGCGTGGATCACTCCACCAACCAGAGAACATAATCCCACAGAATCACCCTGTTTTTTTTTTGTTTTGCTGAAAATAACCTCAAGCGCAAAGCATCACGCGCACGTCCCGTCTTGTAGGCTTAGGGGATGGCGCTGGGTCGTCCTTGTTTACCGTATGCAGTAATCAATTAGTACAGCTTAGCTACTTTCGTTTAAGACTTTTTCCGGAACCGGGAAAAGCTTTGCTTCAAGTAGTTATTCTAAAAAAGATAACTGAAAGCAAGTGAAGGTTCCGTAAATGGTTCAATTGCGCGCTTCCTAGAGAATCAGCTGTCAGCGTTGGTTTTTAATATAGTGGTTCCCACGATGTGCAGTGCGCTGGACAGACATGCTGATAGCATTCTCTGCCGTGAACAACACAGAATCCCTGCTGAAGAAGACACCACCCGAGCACGACTGCCTTAAGTGCCTGAATGGGCTGCGTTTCTTCACCGCCCTCTGGGTCATCCTGGGTCACAGCTACAACATCCTAGACCCGCACATACTGGGTGAGTCTGTATATCTCCGTGCTTCAAAAGACGCAACTGCAGCGCAAAAGCACAAAACCAATATTGACGTTCTCCAAGTGCGGGTTAGTGTAACGATTCTGCTCGGAGAGCGTGTCACCTTTATTATTTTGGCCTTTTGTCGCCAGCGACGTGAACTGTTTGTTTGTACACACTAACCACAAACGAGCAGAGCCATAACTGTACAATGTGTGCAGTTATGTCTGTGCTTGTTCGCTGGCGCTGGGAGGCCATGCTCTCACACGGAAAAAAGACCTATAGTTTTATGCCCGCATTTTTGCTTGTATACTGCGTGCGAGCTCAAGCGCGGCCTTGTGATCGGGGCACACTACCAGTTCCTCATTTTGTTGTTTTTCTTCTTTGTTTAGGAAGAGCACTCGGAATCTTCGAGATGACGAACGAGTTTTTCTTCTGCATTATTGCGAACGCTTACCCAAGTGTAGAAACCTTTTTTGTCATCAGGTGAGGAGTACGTCAATTCATCATTTACGTACTTATCTCTGGCCGCTATCAATGTCGCCAGAATATTTTAATAAATAACTTAAGACAATATTATTGGCCGATTATATGCCTTGACAAGTGGTACTGAACTTTCACTTTTTCAGCGGCTTTCTTTTGGTGTACCAGATGTATCCGAAGCTTAAAGACGTTCGTTCCAGAATAATAGTCGTCTTGACAGCGGAAATAAGACGTTACATCAGGTGCGTGAGAACTTTTTTTTAGTGATATTTCTTTCCTAGACGGGAAATGCGCAGTTGAAAGGTGCGTGTGCATGCAAAGGAAAATAAGATCATCTTGCCGACACTTGGGTGGCTCACCCCCACGGCCTTGCACCTGAAAATGCTGCTAGAAGGTGCAAGTGCCGTCCTGTTGCGTTGGCTACAGGGCCTCCTTCGAGGGGCATTTTGAAGCGAAAAGCTTCACTACGCTAGTCAACACCGCGCTTCGTGCGAGCCGGCGTATGTCGGAGCACGAGTGACGTCACGCACAGCGCAGGTGGCCGCCGCCGCGCGCTATGCGTCATCGTTTGACGTTGGCCGCAAGCGCGTGCTTATCGCGGAGGCCGACTATATAACTCCTCGCCAAAGAATAGGCGTGCACATTCAACACGGAAGAAGAGAGTGATACTACCGATACAGAAGTGCTACCACGGGAGTTGGCAGAAAAGGAGCGAAAAAATGAAAGGCTGAAAGCTCAACGAGCGTCCGAGACACCCGAACAACGAGAAGAACGTCTCGCTATACGACGCACCAAAGTTAAACCGTAAGCATATCCATAGGCTAAATCATAAAGCATAACCATAAGCTATACCATAAGCATCACCGAACCTTTTCGCTTCGAGATATCTAGGCTTAACCTTAGCTAAGCCCCAGCCAATTTTTTTCGCTTCCGTTCTTGAACTGCAGTGCAAAGAGCCGAACTGAGAAACAGGGAAAACAGGGCGAACTAGCGTCTTCCAGCATGACACCTCATAGAGGCAGCATTTTTATTATTTTTTTCCTGATTACTCTTTTTCCCATTTACCACTGAGAGCTGCCGTCTGTGAAGCCAAGGGCTGATAGCTACCTAACGATATCGACAGCCAGAAGGCACAGTTGTAAAAAAAAATCGGATGGTTCGGGAAAGCAGTCACAACATACAGTATGACCTCCAAAAGTCTCGGAATCGGCGCACATGAATAGAACATGCACAAAAGAAAGATCGGAGATGCAGTGATGAGGAACGCCGGTACATTGATCACTCTTCTTTCTCGTGGGCTCGTTAATACGCGGTAGTTTTCATCGCACCTCGTAACGGCGTGCAAGCACCGCAGACCTCGCAGACGAGGTACTGCTGCCGGACTCGGCGGACCGTGCGTCACACGCCGGCCGTGAAGGACAAAGGTCTGTGCATATACGAGTGACATCAAAATCAAAACGTTTTATTTCGTGGTGCTCACTCTTATCTGTCTTCATACTGCCCGCTTTTTGTCGAAATAAACACATACTACGCCGGAGTGGCTGCTCACGCTTTTCACTTTACGCACCTCTATCATGCTTGTGGCATACTGCAACAAGTCCTACGTCGGCGTCAAGCGCTTCGTTTACGGGGCCACAGACTGACCATTCCCGTGGCACTCCTCTTGGGCGTGGTGTTCCTGTTGCCGGCGCTGGTGCGAGGTCCCGCCGCCGACCAGTGGCTGCCGGGCAAGGTGGCCAACTGCTACCAGAGCTGGCCTGCCGTGCTCCTCCACTACAACAACTGGCTCACGCATGTCCGCATTGTAGGTGCCTCAGTGCAACGCCCTTGTTAACCTTGTTAGCGACCGTGTCCCTTCTCGCAGCAGTACCGAAATTACGGGGATCTAAGTTTGTCGGCGTTGAGACGGCTCTTGAAGGCTGAGCTCGAAGCCCAGT
>JARKHS020036874.1:0-14366 GCA_030143305.2 Amblyomma americanum
GTTAGAACCATGTTCGTGCCGTTGGCGCTGCCTTTCCCACTGAAGTAAAGACGGTACGGATGGGGCCTTTTATGCTGAATGTCTTTTAGAATGTCATGTGATGTCCCCGTCGATGGATAATATGCGCAATCAAACCAGTATTCTTGTCGGTTGTAATGAAGATCTGCCAGGCGGGGAATTTCATGGCCGGTATCTTGACGAGGGTGTGTCCTTGTCACCGGAAACGTGCCGTTGTTGTTGTCACCAATGACGGAGAGCAGCAACTGCAGAGTGAAAAATTGCCTGGTTAGAAGCATGTTCGTGCCGCTGCCATTCCCACTGAAGTAAAGACGGTACGGATGGGGCCTGCTGAACGTCTTGAAGAATGTCATCTGATGTCCCCGTCGATGGATAATATGCGCAATCAAACCAGTATTCTTGCCGGTTGTAATGAAGATCTGCCAGGCGGTGAATTCCACAGCCGCTATCTTGAGGAGGGTGTGTCCTTATCACCGGAAACGTGCCGTTGTTGTTGTCACCCATGGCGGAGAGCAGCAACTGCAGAGTGAAAACTTGCCTGGATAGAAGCATGTTCGTGCCCTTGCCGCTGCCTTTCCCACTTAAGTAAAAAAGGTACGAATTGGGCCTTTTATGCTGAACGTCTTGATGAATGTCATGTGATGTCCCCGACGATGGATAATATGCGCAATCAAACCAGTACTCTCTTCGGTTGTAATGAAGATCTGCCAGCCAGTGAATTTCATGGCCGCTATCATGAGGAGGGTGTGTCCTTGTCACCGGAAACGTGCCGTTGTTGTTGTCAACAATGGCGGAGAGCAGCAACTGCAGAGTGAAAAATTGCCTGATTAGAAGCATGATCGTGCCGCTGCCGCTGCCTTTCCCACTGAAGTAAAAACGGTACGGATTGGGCCTGCTGAACGTCTTGAAGAATGTCATCTGATGTCCCCGTCGATGGATAATCTGCGCAATCAAACCAGTATTCTTGCCGGTTGTAATGAAGATCTGCCAGGCGGTGAACTCCACAGCCGCTATCTTCAGGAGGGTGTGTCCTTATCACCGGAAACGTGCCGTTGTTGTTGTCACCCATGGCGGAGCGCAGCAACAGCAGAGTGAAAAATTGCCTGGTTAGAAGCATGTTCCTTCCATTGCCGCTGCCTTTCCCACTGAAGTAAAGACGGTACGGATGGGGCCTTTTATGCTGAATGTCTTGAAGAATGTCATGTGATGTCCTCGTCTGTGGATATATGCGCAATCAAACCAGGATTCTTGGCGGTTGTAATGAAGAAATGCCAGGCGGTGAATTTCATGGCCGCTATCCTGAGGAGGGTGTGTCTTTGTCACTGGAAACGTGCCGTTGTTGTTGTCACCAATGGCGGAGAGCAGCAACTGCAGAGTGAAAAATTGCCTGGTTAGAGCCATGTTCGTGCCGTTGCCGCTGCCTTTCCCACTGAAGTAAAAACGGTACGGATAGGGCCTGCTGAAAGTCTTGAAAAATGTCACGTGATGTCCCCGTCGATGGATAATATGCGCAATCAAACCAGTATTCTTGCCGGTTGTAATGAAGATCTGCCAGGCGGTGAATTCCACAGCCGCTATCTTTAGGAGGGTGTGTCCTTGTCACCGGAAACATGCCGTTGTTGTTGTCACCAATGGCGGAGAGCAGCAACTGCAGAGTGAAAAATTGCCTGGTTAGAACCATGTTCGTGCCGTTGCCGCTGCCTTTCCCACTGAAGTAAAGATGGCACGGATGGGGCCTTTTATGCTGAACGTCTTGAAGAATGTCATGTGATGTCCCCGTCGATGGATAATATGCGCAATCAAACCAGTATTCTTGCCGGTTGTAATGAAGATCTGCCAGGCGGTGAATTCCTTGGCCGCTATCTTGAGGCGGGTGTATCCTTGTCACCGGGAACGTGCTGTTGTTGTTGTAACCAATGGCGGAGAGCAGCAACTGAAGAGTGAAAAATTGCCTGGTTAGAAGCATGTTCGTTCCGTTGCCGCTGCCTTTCCCACTGAGGTATAGACGGTACGGATTGGGCCTTTTATGCTGAACGTCTTGAAGAATGTCATGTGATGTCCCCGTGGATGGATAATATGCGCAATCAAACCAGTATTCTTGCCGGTTGTAATGAAGGTCTGCCAGGCGGTGAATTCCATGGCCGCTACCTTGAGGAGGGTGTGTCCTTGTCACCGGAAACGTGCCGTTGTTGTTGTCACCAATGGCGGAGAGCAGCAACTGCAGAGTGAAAAATTGCCTGGTTAGAAGCATGTTCGTTCCGTTGCCGCTGCCTTTCCCACTAAGGTAAAGACGGTACGGATTGGGCCTTTTATGCTGAACGGCTTGAAGAATGTCATGTGCTGTCCCCGTCGATGGATAATATGCGCAATCAAACCAGTATTCTTGCCGGTTGTAATGAAGGTCTGCCAGGCGGTGAATTCCATGGCCGCTACCTTGAGGAGGGTGTGTCCTTGTCACCGGAAACGTGCCGTTGTTGTTGTCACCAATGGCGGAGAGCAGCAACTGCAGAGTGAAAAATTGCCTGGTTAGAACCATGTTCGTGCCGTTGCCGCTGCCTTTCCCACTGAAGTAAAGATGGTACGGATGGGGCCTTTTATGCTGAACGTCTTGAAGAATGTCATGTGATGTCCCCGTCGATGGATAATATGCGCAATCAAACCAGTATTCTTGCCGGTTGTAATGAAGATCTGCCAGGCGGTGAATTCCACGGCCGCTATATTGAGGAGGGTGTGTCCTTGTCACCGGAAATGTGCCGTTGTTGTCACCAACGGCGGAGAGCAGCAACTGCAGAGTGAAAAATTGCCTGGTTAGAAGGATGTTCGTGCCGCTGCCTTTCCCACTGAAGTAAAAACGGTACGGATAGGGCCTGCTGAACGTCTTGAAAAATGTCACGTGATGTCCCCGTCGATGGATAATATGCGCAATCAAACCAGTATTCTTGCCGGTTGTAATGAAGATCTGCCAGGCGGTGAATTCCACAGCCGCTATCTTTAGGAGGGTGTGTCCTTGTCACCGGAAACGTGCCGTTGTTGTTGTCACCAATGGCGGAGAGCAGCAACTGCAGAGTGAAAAATTGCCTGGTTAGAACCATGTTCGTGCCGTTGCCGCTGCCTTTCCCACTGAAGTAAAGACGGTACGGATGGGGCCTTTTATGCTGAACGTCTTGAGGAATGTCATGTGATGTCCCCGTCGATGGATAATATGCGCAATCAAGCCAGTATTCTTGCCGGTTGTAATGAAGATCTGCCAGGCGGTGAATTAATTCCATGGCCGCTATCTTCAGGAGGGTGTGTCCTTGTCAACGGACAGTGCCGTTGTTGTTGTCACCAATGGCGGAGAGCAGCAACTGCAGAGTGAAAAATTGCCTGGTTAGAACCATGTTCGTGCCGTTGCCGCTGCCTTTCAAACTGAAGTAAAGATGGTACGGATGGGGCCTTTTATGCTGAACGTCTTGATGAATGTCATGTGATGTCCCCGACGATGGATAATATGCGCAATCAAACCAGTACTCTCTTCGGTTGTAATGAAGATCTGCCAGCCAGTGAATTTCATGGCCGCTATCATGAGGAGGGTGTGTCCTTGTCACCGGAAACGTGCCGTTGTTGTTGTCAACAATGGCGGAGAGCAGCAACTGCAGAGTGAAAAATTGCCTGATTAGAAGCATGATCGTGCCGCTGCCGCTGCCTTTCCCACTGAAGTAAAAACGGTACGGATTGGGCCTGCTGAATGTCTTGAAGAATGTCATCTGATGTCCCCGTCGATGGATAATATGCGCAATCAAACCAGTATTCTTGCCGGTTGTAATGAAGATCTGCCAGGCGGTGAACTCCACAGCCGCTATCTTCAGGAGGGTGTGTCCTTATCACCGGAAACGTGCCGTTGTTGTTGTCACCCATGGCGGAGCGCAGCAACAGCAGAGTGAAAAATTGCCTGGTTAGAAGCATGTTCCTTCCATTGCCGCTGCCTTTCCCACTGAAGTAAAGACGGTACGGATGGGGCCTTTTATGCTGAATGTCTTGAAGAATGTCATGTGATGTCCTCGTCTGTGGATAATATGCGCAATCAAACCAGGATTCTTGGCGGTTGTAATGAAGAAATGCCAGGCGGTGAATTTCATGGCCGCTATCTTGAGGAGGGTGTGTCTTTGTCACTGGAAACGTGCCGTTGTTGTTGTCACCAATGGCGGAGAGCAGCAACTGCAGAGTGAAAAATTGCCTGGTTAGAGCCATGTTCGTGCCGTTGCCGCTGCCTTTCCCACTGAAGTAAAAACGGTACGGATAGGGCCTGCTGAAAGTCTTGAAAAATGTCACGTGATGTCCCCGTCGATGGATAATATGCGCAATAAAACCAGTATTCTTGCCGGTTGTAATGCAGATCTGCCAGGCGGTGAATTCCACAGCCGCTATCTTTAGGAGGGCGTGTCCTTGTCACCGGAAACGTGCCGTTGTTGTTGTCACCAATGGCGGAGAGCAGCAACTGCAGAGTGAAAAATTGCCTGGTTAGAACCATGTTCGTGCCGTTGCCGCTGCCTTTCCAACTGAAGTAAAGACGGTACGGATGGGGTCTTTTATGCTGAACGTCTTGAGGAATGTCATGTGATGTCCCCGTCGATGGATAATATGCGCAATCAAGCCAGTATTCTTGCCGGTTGTAATGAAGATCTGCCAGGCGGTGAATTAATTCCATGGCCGCTATCTTCAGGAGGGTGTGTCCTTGTCACCGGACAGTGCCGTTGTTGTTGTCACCAATGGCGGAGAGCAGCAACTGCAGAGTGAAAAATTGCCTGGTTAGAACCATGTTCGTGCCGTTGCCGCTGCCTTTCAAACTGAAGTAAAGATGGTACGGATGGGGCCTTTTATGCTGAACGTCTTGAAGAATGTCATGTGATGTCCCCGTCGATGGATAATATGCGCAATCAAACCAGTATTCTTGCCGGTTGTAATGAAGATCTGCCAGGCGGTGAATTCCATGGCCGCTATCTTGAGGAGGGTGTGTCCTTGTCACCGGAAACGTGCCGTTGTTGTTGTCAACACTGGCGGAGAGCAGCAACTGCAGAGTGAAAAATTGCCTGGTTAGAAGCATGTTCGTGCCGCAGCCGCTGCCTTTCCCACTGAAGTAAAAAAGGTACGAATGGGGCCTTTTATGCTGAACGTCGTGAAGAATGTCATGTGATGTCCCCGTCGATGGATAATATGTGCAATCAAACCAGTAATCTTGCCGGTTGTAATGAAGATCTGCCAGGCGGTGAATTCCATGGCAGCTATCTTGAGGAGGGTGTGTCCTTGTCACCGGAAATGTGCCGTTTTTGTCACCAACGGCGGAGAGCAGCAACAGCAGAGTGAAAAATTGCCTGGTTAGAAGCATGTTCGTGCCGCTGCCTTTCCCACTGAAGTAAAAACGGTACGGATAGGGCCTGCTGAACGTCTTGAAAAATATCACGTGATGTCTCCGTCGATTGATAATATGCGCAATCAAACCAGTATTCTTGCCGGTTGTAATGAAGATCTGCCAGGCGGTGAATTCCACAGCCGCTGTCTTTAGGAGGGTGTGTCCTTGTCACCGGAAACGTGCCGTTGTTGTGGTCACCAATGGCGGAGAGCAGCAACTGCAGAGTGAAAAATTGCCTGGTTAGAACCATGTTCGTGCCGTTGGCGCTGCCTTTCCCACTGAAGTAAAGACGGTACGGATGGGGCCTTTTATGCTGAATGTCTTTTAGAATGTCATGTGATGTCCCCGTCGATGGATAATATGCGCAATCAAACCAGTATTCTTGTCGGTTGTAATGAAGATCTGCCAGGCGGGGAATTTCATGGCCGGTATCTTGACGAGGGTGTGTCCTTGTCACCGGAAACGTGCCGTTGTTGTTGTCACCAATGACGGAGAGCAGCAACTGCAGAGTGAAAAATTGCCTGGTTAGAAGCATGTTCGTGCCGCTGCCATTCCCACTGAAGTAAAGACGGTACGGATGGGGCCTGCTGAACGTCTTGAAGAATGTCATCTGATGTCCCCGTCGATGGATAATATGCGCAATCAAACCAGTATTCTTGCCGGTTGTAATGAAGATCTGCCAGGCGGTGAATTCCACAGCCGCTATCTTGAGGAGGGTGTGTCCTTATCACCGGAAACGTGCCGTTGTTGTTGTCACCCATGGCGGAGAGCAGCAACTGCAGAGTGAAAACTTGCCTGGATAGAAGCATGTTCGTGCCCTTGCCGCTGCCTTTCCCACTTAAGTAAAAAAGGTACGAATTGGGCCTTTTATGCTGAACGTCTTGATGAATGTCATGTGATGTCCCCGACGATGGATAATATGCGCAATCAAACCAGTACTCTCTTCGGTTGTAATGAAGATCTGCCAGCCAGTGAATTTCATGGCCGCTATCATGAGGAGGGTGTGTCCTTGTCACCGGAAACGTGCCGTTGTTGTTGTCAACAATGGCGGAGAGCAGCAACTGCAGAGTGAAAAATTGCCTGATTAGAAGCATGATCGTGCCGCTGCCGCTGCCTTTCCCACTGAAGTAAAAACGGTACGGATTGGGCCTGCTGAACGTCTTGAAGAATGTCATCTGATGTCCCCGTCGATGGATAATCTGCGCAATCAAACCAGTATTCTTGCCGGTTGTAATGAAGATCTGCCAGGCGGTGAACTCCACAGCCGCTATCTTCAGGAGGGTGTGTCCTTATCACCGGAAACGTGCCGTTGTTGTTGTCACCCATGGCGGAGCGCAGCAACAGCAGAGTGAAAAATTGCCTGGTTAGAAGCATGTTCCTTCCATTGCCGCTGCCTTTCCCACTGAAGTAAAGACGGTACGGATGGGGCCTTTTATGCTGAATGTCTTGAAGAATGTCATGTGATGTCCTCGTCTGTGGATATATGCGCAATCAAACCAGGATTCTTGGCGGTTGTAATGAAGAAATGCCAGGCGGTGAATTTCATGGCCGCTATCTTGAGGAGGGTGTGTCTTTGTCACTGGAAACGTGCCGTTGTTGTTGTCACCAATGGCGGAGAGCAGCAACTGCAGAGTGAAAAATTGCCTGGTTAGAGCCATGTTCGTGCCGTTGCCGCTGCCTTTCCCACTGAAGTAAAAACGGTACGGATAGGGCCTGCTGAAAGTCTTGAAAAATGTCACGTGATGTCCCCGTCGATGGATAATATGCGCAATCAAACCAGTATTCTTGCCGGTTGTAATGAAGATCTGCCAGGCGGTGAATTCCACAGCCGCTATCTTTAGGAGGGTGTGTCCTTGTCACCGGAAACATGCCGTTGTTGTTGTCACCAATGGCGGAGAGCAGCAACTGCAGAGTGAAAAATTGCCTGGTTAGAACCATGTTCGTGCCGTTGCCGCTGCCTTTCCCACTGAAGTAAAGATGGTACGGATGGGGCCTTTTATGCTGAACGTCTTGAAGAATGTCATGTGATGTCCCCGTCGATGGATAATATGCGCAATCAAACCAGTATTCTTGCCGGTTGTAATGAAGATCTGCCAGGCGGTGAATTCCTTGGCCGCTATCTTGAGGCGGGTGTATCCTTGTCACCGGGAACGTGCTGTTGTTGTTGTAACCAATGGCGGAGAGCAGCAACTGAAGAGTGAAAAATTGCCTGGTTAGAAGCATGTTCGTTCCGTTGCCGCTGCCTTTCCCACTGAGGTATAGACGGTACGGATTGGGCCTTTTATGCTGAACGTCTTGAAGAATGTCATGTGATGTCCCCGTGGATGGATAATATGCGCAATCAAACCAGTATTCTTGCCGGTTGTAATGAAGGTCTGCCAGGCGGTGAATTCCATGGCCGCTACCTTGAGGAGGGTGTGTCCTTGTCACCGGAAACGTGCCGTTGTTGTTGTCACCAATGGCGGAGAGCAGCAACTGCAGAGTGAAAAATTGCCTGGTTAGAAGCATGTTCGTTCCGTTGCCGCTGCCTTTCCCACTAAGGTAAAGACGGTACGGATTGGGCCTTTTATGCTGAACGGCTTGAAGAATGTCATGTGCTGTCCCCGTCGATGGATAATATGCGCAATCAAACCAGTATTCTTGCCGGTTGTAATGAAGGTCTGCCAGGCGGTGAATTCCATGGCCGCTACCTTGAGGAGGGTGTGTCCTTGTCACCGGAAACGTGCCGTTGTTGTTGTCACCAATGGCGGAGAGCAGCAACTGCAGAGTGAAAAATTGCCTGGTTAGAACCATGTTCGTGCCGTTGCCGCTGCCTTTCCCACTGAAGTAAAGATGGTACGGATGGGGCCTTTTATGCTGAACGTCTTGAAGAATGTCATGTGATGTCCCCGTCGATGGATAATATGCGCAATCAAACCAGTATTCTTGCCGGTTGTAATGAAGATCTGCCAGGCGGTGAATTCCACGGCCGCTATATTGAGGAGGGTGTGTCCTTGTCACCGGAAATGTGCCGTTGTTGTCACCAACGGCGGAGAGCAGCAACTGCAGAGTGAAAAATTGCCTGGTTAGAAGGATGTTCGTGCCGCTGCCTTTCCCACTGAAGTAAAAACGGTACGGATAGGGCCTGCTGAACGTCTTGAAAAATGTCACGTGATGTCCCCGTCGATGGATAATATGCGCAATCAAACCAGTATTCTTGCCGGTTGTAATGAAGATCTGCCAGGCGGTGAATTCCACAGCCGCTATCTTTAGGAGGGTGTGTCCTTGTCACCGGAAACGTGCCGTTGTTGTTGTCACCAATGGCGGAGAGCAGCAACTGCAGAGTGAAAAATTGCCTGGTTAGAACCATGTTCGTGCCGTTGCCGCTGCCTTTCCCACTGAAGTAAAGACGGTACGGATGGGGCCTTTTATGCTGAACGTCTTGAGGAATGTCATGTGATGTCCCCGTCGATGGATAATATGCGCAATCAAGCCAGTATTCTTGCCGGTTGTAATGAAGATCTGCCAGGCGGTGAATTAATTCCATGGCCGCTATCTTCAGGAGGGTGTGTCCTTGTCAACGGACAGTGCCGTTGTTGTTGTCACCAATGGCGGAGAGCAGCAACTGCAGAGTGAAAAATTGCCTGGTTAGAACCATGTTCGTGCCGTTGCCGCTGCCTTTCAAACTGAAGTAAAGATGGTACGGATGGGGCCTTTTATGCTGAACGTCTTGAAGAATGTCATGTGATGTCCCCGTCGATGGATAATATGCGCAATCAAACCAGTATTCTTGCCGGTTGTAATGAAGATCTGCCAGGCGGTGAATTCCTTGGCCGCTATCTTGAGGAGGGTGTATCCTTGTCACCGGGAACGTGCTGTTGTTGTTGTAACCAATGGCGGAGAGCAGCAACTGAAGAGTGAAAAATTGCCTGGTTAGAAGCATGTTCGTTCCGTTGCCGCTGCCTTTCCCACTGAGGTAAAGACGGTACGGATTGGGCCTTTTATGCTTAACGTCTTGATGAATGTCATGTGATGTCCCCGTGGATGGAACACATGCGCAATCAAACCAGTATTCTTGGCGGTTGTAATGAAGGTCTGCCAGGCGGTGAATTCCATGGCCGCTATCTTGAGGAGGGTGTGTCCTTGTCACCGGGAACGTGCCGTTGTTGTTGTCACCAATGGCGGAGAGCAGCAACTGCAGAGTGAAAAATTGCCTGGTTAGAAGCATGTTCGTTCCGTTGCCGCTGCCTTTCCCACTGAGGTAAAGACGGTACGGATTGGGCCTTTTATGCTGAACTTCTTGAAGAATGTCATGTGATGTCCCCGTGGATGGATAATATGCGCAATCAAACCAGTATTCTTGCCGGTTGTAATGAAGGTCTGCCAGGCGGTGAATTCCATGGCCGCTACCTTGAGGAGGGTGTGTCCTTGTCACCGGAAACGTGCCGTTGTTGTTGTCACCAATGGCGGAGAGCAGCAACTGCAGAGTGAAAAATTGCCTGGTTAGAAGCATGTTCGTTCCGTTGCCGCTGCCTTTCCCACTGAGCTAAAGACGGTACGGATTGGGCCTTTTATGCTGAACGTCTTCAAGAATGTCATGTGATGTCCCCGTCGATGGATAATATGCGCAATCAAACCAGTATTCTTGCCGGTTGTAATGAAGGTCTGCCATGCGGTGAATTCCATGGCCGCTACCTTGAGGAGTGTGTGTCCTTGTCACCGGAAACGTGCCGTTGTTGTTGTCAACAACGGCGGAGAGCAGCAACAGCAGAGTGAAAAATTGCCTGGTTAGAAGCATGATCGTGCCGCTGCCGCTGCCTTTCCCACTCAAGTAGAAAAGGTACGGATAAGGCCTTTTGTGCTGAACGTCTTGAAAATGTCATGTGATGTCCCCGTCGATGGATAATATGCGCAATCAAACCAGTATTCTTGCCGGTTGTAATGAAGATCTGCCAGGCGGTGAATTCCACAGCCGCTATCTTGAGGAGGGTGTGTCCTTATCACCGGAAACGTGCCGTTGTTGTTGTCACCCATGGCGGAGAGCAGACACTGCAGAGTGAAAAATTGCCTGGTTAGAAGCATGTTCGTGCCATTGCCGCTGCCTTTCCCACTGAAGTAAAGACGGTACGGATGGGGTTTTTTATGCTGAATGTCTTGAAGAATGTCATGTGATGTCCCCGTCTGTGGATAATATGCGCAATCAAACCAGGATTCTTGGCGGTTGTAATGAAGAACTGCCAGGCGGTGAATTTCATGGCCGCTATCTTGAGGAGGGTGTGTCTTTGTCACTGGAAACGTGCCGTTGTTGTTGTCACCAATGGCGGAGAGCAGCAACTGCAGAGTGAAAAATTGCCTGGTTAGAACCATGTTCGTGCCGTTGCCGCTGCCTTTCCCACTGAAGTAAAAAAGGTACGAATCGGGCCTTTTATGCTGAACGTCGTGAAGGATGTCATGTGATGTCTCCGTCGATGGATAATATGTGCAATCAAACCAGTATTCTTGCCGGTTGTAATGAAGATCTGCCAGGCGGTGAATTCCACGGCCGCTATCTTGAGGAGGGTGTGTCCTTGTCACCGGAAATGTGCCGTTGTTGTCACCAACGGCGGAGAGCAGCAACTGCAGAGTGAAAAATTGCCTGGTTAGAAGGATGTTCTTGCCGCTGCCTTTCCCACTGAAGTAAAAACGGTACGGATAGGGCCTGCTGAACATCTTGAAGAATGTCATCTGATGTCCCCGTCGATGGATAATCTGCGCAATCAAACCAGTATTCTTGCCGGTTGTAATGAAGATCTGCCAGGCGGTGAACTCCACAGCCGCTATCTTCAGGAGGGTGTGTCCTTATCACCGGAAACGTGCCGTTGTTGTTGTCACCCATGGCGGAGCGCAGCAACAGCAGAGTGAAAAATTGCCTGGTTAGAAGCATGTTCCTTCCATTGCCGCTGCCTTTCCCACTGAAGTAAAGACGGTACGGATGGGGCCTTTTATGCTGAATGTCTTGAAGAATGTCATGTGATGTCCTCGTCTGTGGATATATGCGCAATCAAACCAGGATTCTTGGCGGTTGTAATGAAGAAATGCCAGGCGGTGAATTTCATGGCCGCTATCTTGAGGAGGGTGTGTCTTTGTCACTGGAAACGTGCCGTTGTTGTTGTCACCAATGGCGGAGAGCAGCAACTGCAGAGTGAAAAATTGCCTGGTTAGAGCCATGTTCGTGCCGTTGCCGCTGCCTTTCCCACTGAAGTAAAAACGGTACGGATAGGGCCTGCTGAAAGTCTTGAAAAATGTCACGTGATGTCCCCGTCGATGGATAATATGCGCAATCAAACCAGTATTCTTGCCGGTTGTAATGAAGATCTGCCAGGCGGTGAATTCCACAGCCGCTATCTTTAGGAGGGTGTGTCCTTGTCACCGGAAACATGCCGTTGTTGTTGTCACCAATGGCGGAGAGCAGCAACTGCAGAGTGAAAAATTGCCTGGTTAGAACCATGTTCGTGCCGTTGCCGCGGCCTTTCCCACTGAAGTAAAGACGGTACGGATGGGGCCTTTTATGCTGAACGTCTTGAGGAATGTCGTGTGATGTCCCCGTCGATGGGTAATATGCGCAATCAAGCCAGTATTCTTGCCGGTTGTAATGAAGATCTGCCAGGCGGTGAATTAATTCCATGGCCGCTATCTTCAGGAGGGTGTGTCCTTGTCACCGGACAGTGCCGTTGTTGTTGTCACCAATGGCGGAGAGCAGCAACTGCAGAGTGAAAAATTGCCTGGTTAGAACCATGTTCGTGCCGTTGCTGCTGCCTTTCCCACTGAAGTAAAGATGGTACGGATGGGGCCTTTTATGCTGAACGTCTTGAAGAATGTCATGTGATGTCCCCGTCGATGGATAATATGCGCAATCAAACCAGTATTCTTGCCGGTTGTAATGAAGATCTGCCAGGCGGTGAATTCCTTGGCCGCTATCTTGAGGCGGGTGTATCCTTGTCACCGGGAACGTGCTGTTGTTGTTGTAACCAATGGCGGAGAGCAGCAACTGAAGAGTGAAAAATTGCCTGGTTAGAAGCATGTTCGTTCCGTTGCCGCTGCCTTTCCCACTGAGGTATAGACGGTACGGATTGGGCCTTTTATGCTGAACGTCTTGAAGAATGTCATGTGATGTCCCCGTGGATGGATAATATGCGCAATCAAACCAGTATTCTTGCCGGTTGTAATGAAGGTCTGCCAGGCGGTGAATTCCATGGCCGCTACCTTGAGGAGGGTGTGTCCTTGTCACCGGAAACGTGCCGTTGTTGTTGTCACCAATGGCGGAGAGCAGCAACTGCAGAGTGAAAAATTGCCTGGTTAGAAGCATGTTCGTTCCGTTGCCGCTGCCTTTCCCACTAAGGTAAAGACGGTACGGATTGGGCCTTTTATGCTGAACGGCTTGAAGAATGTCATGTGCTGTCCCCGTCGATGGATAATATGCGCAATCAAACCAGTATTCTTGCCGGTTGTAATGAAGGTCTGCCAGGCGGTGAATTCCATGGCCGCTACCTTGAGGAGGGTGTGTCCTTGTCACCGGAAACGTGCCGTTGTTGTTGTCACCAATGGCGGAGAGCAGCAACTGCAGAGTGAAAAATTGCCTGGTTAGAACCATGTTCGTGCCGTTGCCGCTGCCTTTCCCACTGAAGTAAAGATGGTACGGATGGGGCCTTTTATGCTGAACGTCTTGAAGAATGTCATGTGATGTCCCCGTCGATGGATAATATGCGCAATCAAACCAGTATTCTTGCCGGTTGTAATGAAGATCTGCCAGGCGGTGAATTCCACGGCCGCTATCTTGAGGAGGGTGTGTCCTTGTCACCGGAAATGTGCCGTTGTTGTCACCAACGGCGGAGAGCAGCAACTGCAGAGTGAAAAATTGCCTGGTTAGAAGGATGTTCGTGCCGCTGCCTTTCCCACTGAAGTAAAAACGGTACGGATAGGGCCTGCTGAACGTCTTGAAAAATGTCACGTGATGTCCCCGTCGATGGATAATATGCGCAATCAAACCAGTATTCTTGCCGGTTGTAATGAAGATCTGCCAGGCGGTGAATTCCACAGCCGCTATCTTTAGGAGGGTGTGTCCTTGTCACCGGAAACGTGCCGTTGTTGTTGTCACCAATGGCGGAGAGCAGCAACTGCAGAGTGAAAAATTGCCTGGTTAGAACCATGTTCGTGCCGTTGCCGCTGCCTTTCCCACTGAAGTAAAGACGGTACGGATGGGGCCTTTTATGCTGAACGTCTTGAGGAATGTCATGTGATGTCCCCGTCGATGGATAATATGCGCAATCAAGCCAGTATTCTTGCCGGTTGTAATGAAGATCTGCCAGGCGGTGAATTAATTCCATGGCCGCTATCTTCAGGAGGGTGTGTCCTTGTCAACGGACAGTGCCGTTGTTGTTGTCACCAATGGCGGAGAGCAGCAACTGCAGAGTGAAAAATTGCCTGGTTAGAACCATGTTCGTGCCGTTGCCGCTGCCTTTCAAACTGAAGTAAAGATGGTACGGATGGGGCCTTTTATGCTGAACGTCTTGAAGAATGTCATGTGATGTCCCCGTCGATGGATAATATGCGCAATCAAACCAGTATTCTTGCCGGTTGTAATGAAGATCTGCCAGGCGGTGAATTCCTTGGCCGCTATCTTGAGGAGGGTGTATCCTTGTCACCGGGAACGTGCTGTTGTTGTTGTAACCAATGGCGGAGAGCAGCAACTGAAGAGTGAAAAATTGCCTGGTTAGAAGCATGTTCGTTCCGTTGCCGCTGCCTTTCCCACTGAGGTAAAGACGGTACGGATTGGGCCTTTTATGCTGAACGTCTTGATGAATGTCATGTGATGTCCCCGTGGATGGAACACATGCGCAATCAAACCAGTATTCTTGGCGGTTGTAATGAAGGTCTGCCAGGCGGTGAATTCCATGGCCGCTATCTTGAGGAGGGTGTGTCCTTGTCACCGGGAACGTGCCGT
>JARKHS020036875.1:0-38677 GCA_030143305.2 Amblyomma americanum
GGCAAGGCCGCCGCGGTGGCTCAGTGGTTATGGCGCTCGGCTGCTGGCCCGAAAGACGCGGGTTCGATCCCGGTTGCGGCGGTCGAATTTCGATGGAGGCGAAATTCTAGAGGCCCGTGTGTTGTGCGATGTCAGTGCTCGTTAAAGAACCCCAGGTGGTCGAAATTTCCGGAGCCCTTCACTACGGCGTCCCTCATAGCTTGAGTCGCTTTGGGACGTTAAACTCCCATAAACCAATCCAAACCAGTGGTCTCCGCGCCTGCTGGTGTTCCGGCTCTTACAGAAGCAGTGAGTACACGCTATACACAGAAACATGTTCCTGGTGTCAGGCCCGCCCTACGCTCTTCCGCATTTCGTGGAGATGTGGGGCCAAAACGAACACCCTACAGACGGAAAACACGTCTTTTGAGCGGTGGGAGGCGCTGCTGACTAGCGATAACCTGGAGGGCCAACGGGCCCTCATACAACAGCTCCGCAGGGCAGCTCAAGCCAGTAGAGCCCTGGAATGAGGGCCCTTCCCATACGCTCGCACAACTCCCCTTCTCTTTAATAGCGCCCCCCCCCCTTCCTCCTCCTCCTCCTCCTCCTCCTATTTAGACGATGATAGGTCTTTTTGTCGAAGCCTTGCTTAGCAGAGTGAGGCTTCTTCTCTCGCTTTATGCGCTCAAATTTGTGCGTCGAAAAGTATTTCCTTGCTTCCTTCTACTATGCTTCTACAATGAGCTGTACGTTGCATGAGGGGCCGCGACTCTAACGTGAATTAAATTGTCTTATAATACAGGGTGATATGAAACATTATTCGCACCAAGTAAAAAATAGATGCAAGTTAAAACAACAAAACAGTCAGTCATACCAAAGGGCGCACCTCCTCCTCCTCTTTTTTGGGGGCTGGGATCAGTGGGAACAGGAAACTGGTTGCTGCCGTGAAAGAGACCCCCTGTATATTCGAGGAATGGGTCAATCGTCGGCATATCAGTAAAATCCTGTTTCACATGCAAGCGAAAACGCTAGCGATTTTTGTTGCCGTGGCGCAAAAACCTGTTTTGAGTCGTCGCGGCGGCTCGAGCGGGCAGAGTGAGAAGGTGCCAACAAGTTGCAAGTGTTTTGCTGCGACGCACCGTTCATTCGCTTGCACGTGGTGAGTTGGTGCTGGCTCATGATTAGCCAGCCTTCTGTTTTACTTGAAAATAGAAAATAGTTTGTTTTTTTGGGTAGGGGGGAAGAAATGGCGTAGTATCTGTCTCACAGGTGGATACCTGAACAGCACACGCTCGGCTATCGCGTTTCGCCTCCATCGAAACGCGGCAGCCGCGGTCGGGTTCGAACACGGGAACTCCGGATAAGTAGCCGAGCGCCCTAACCACTGAGCCACCGCGGCGGGTTCTGTTTTACTTATTATTAATTAATTGGTTTTTTGGGAAAGGAAATGGCGCAGTATCTGTCTCATATATCGTTGGACACCTGAACCGCGCCGTAAGGGAAGAGATAAAGGAGGGAGTGAAAGAAGAAAGGAAGAAGAGGTGCTGTAGTGGAGGGCTCCGGAATAATTTCGACCACCTGGGGATCTTTAACGTGCACTGACATCGCACAGCACACGGGCACCTTAGCGTTTTTCCTCCATAAAAACGCAGCCGCCGCGGTCGGGTTCGAGCCCGGGAACTCCGGATCAGTAGTCGAGCGCCTGTTTTACTTGCAGAATGTGAATTTTCATACCTGAACAACACATGAAATTTAATGTCAGTGTCATTGACTTGCTTGCAGCTTGCGCAGATGTTTTACACAATGTAGAGGTTGTCTTGTTTGACTTCTTTAAAATTTGGGCATAAAAAGGTCTGGTTGATTACGGGGAAAGCATGTGGCGGCAAGCGAATGACAGATTTTCGGTGAGATTTTCACGCTATAGCTGGTTAGATGTGATCGATCAAGGGCAGGTGGTGGCGGTGGAAACTTTTATTGCCAACGATGATGTAAATGGTGGGGGCGACGCCCCCTACATGGCACTTGGATGCTCCCTCACTGTGAGGAGGCACCCCTACAAATCGAAAGATAGCCCTTGGTGATCAATCCTTCTCGGAGCGCTGGAGATGAGCCGGCGCTGATCTTGAGGAGAAGTTCCGGGCAGAAGAGTCTTCCAGTAAGACTCCGCCATGATTGGTGATGGGGGATGAGGGAAGGTGGGGCATGTGAGCAGGGTGTGTAGAAAGTCTCCTGGTTTTCCGCAAAGTTTGCATGACGAGGGGAATTGGTCTGGGTGTCGGGCATGTAGTAGTATGGGGTATGGAGCAGTCTGAGTTTGTAGTCGTCGCCAGTGTGCGGCCTGCGCTATGGTGAGGGATGGGGCTGGGGGTGCGTATTCCCTTCGTTGTTCCCGGTAGTACGATATATCACGGAAGGAAAGCAGGCGCTCCTCGGCCCGCAGATGAGGCTCCGCCCGGAGTGTGAGACCTCGGGCTAAGGAATGAGCCTCCTCGTTGCCAGGGAGGCCGGCATGTGCTGGCGTCCAGATGAGGGTGGGCGCCGGGGCTGCCAGAAGCGTAGTAAACGAGCAGCAGTGCGGAATATGTAGCCATTGGCATAGTTGAGAATGGCAGATTTAGAGTAAGAGATAATTTTTGTGGAAAATGTAGAAATGAGAGCAAGCGCGATGGCTGCCTCTTGTGCCTCTGTGGTAGAATTGGGAGCCTGACGTGTACTCCGCTGCGTCCACGTAGACCACCTCATGGTCATCGCCATTCTGTTTCTGGAGGGCCCGAGCCCTTGCTACTCTACGGCCCCATTCTTTCTCAGGGTGCATGTTCTTGGGGACTGGGGGTACGTTGAGGTTAGAGCGGAGGATGTATGAGAAAGGGGGACACCCTCGGTAGGGTGTGTAGTTGGGCTGAGGTTTAATTGGGATAATAAAGTGCGGCAAGCTTCTGAGTTGGATAGGCGGGATATTTGTGCCATAAAGGTATAGCTTCTGTGAGTTCCTGAAAGGTGTTGCGGACACCGAATTTGAAGAGTCGGTCGTTTGACGTGCAACTTCGCAGGAGCGCATTTACCCGGTCTCTCTCCTTCTGTTTGAGGGGTAGGTATGGAAGGGCATATGTGGTGCGGCTTATGACGTAAGCCTGGGTGAGGCGAGTCGTGTGTCGCTCGCGGAGGCCATCCCGGCGGTTCGCTATGCGGCGAATCAGTCGGGTGGTCTGTTGGCCGTGTGTTTGGAGCATCTTTATGACTTCGTGCGCGCCATGGGAGTGAAGAACAACCCAATCACGCGGATATTGTCTACTAGTGGGGTGGAGTGGGTACCTAGGGTGAGGGAAATGGGTGGATTGACTGAGTCGCGTTGTTTGGGCCGGTAGAGAAAGAGCCCGGATTTTGAAGGGGGGCAGGTCAGGTCAAGGGGAGAATCAGTCGATCGCATTGGCTGGAAGGCTTCCTTTGAGAGGCATTAAATTTGCCGCTTTGTTCTTGAGTTGTATCCAACTATAGTGCTGAGGAGGCCCCTCACCACGGCACGCACACTAAACAAATTCTCACCCTTAAGGGTGCAAATCACCTGTCCCCAGACGAACACCCTTTTGGGTGCTGAAAAGGGTGCAGAGATCAGCACCCTTCAGGATGGGCGCACAGCATGAAAGTTCAGAGGGCGTGCATCAGTCCAAGGCTTCTGCTTCATGGGTAGATCAACGTGGAGCGCCCTTCCAACATACATTCGTAGAGGTGTTATGGAAAAATAGTACCCTTTAATGAGGGTGCAACCATTACATCGTCTAAAGTATCATTAAGTGCACCCTTCCTTAAGGGTGCTGATCTCTGCACCCTTGTTTAGCACCGAGCAATTGGAAAAGGGTGTTCGTCTGGGGACAGGTGATTTACACCCTAAAGGGTGAGAAATTGTTTAGAGTGCGGGAACAAAGGACCGTTTCCTGCCAACATTCTGCTGCACCCAAAGATGGCGCCCGTGACGTCACGTCAAAACTATTTATCTAACGGTCGTATTCAAAAAATCGCTACACTTTGCGACCATTCCTCGCACTTGGAAAATCTTTGGTATTGTACCGCAACTCAAGAACAAAGCGACTTTTTTTCCCCTTCAAAAGACCCCCCCCCAGTCAATGGCGTCGGTCGATTCTCATGACCCTGCTAGCGTGACAATGCGGGGAGTGGCGGACGAAAGGGGATGGAGCCCTCCCTCCAAGGTCGAGGATAGTCCCCTCCGTGCATTGTGGAGGCGCTCCCTGCATTGCGATGCTAGCAGGTTCATGAGAATCGACCGACGCCATTGGCTGGAAGGGACAAGGAAAAGTCGCGTCACTCCTGAGCTGTATCTAACTGTAATAAATACTTGCTGTAAGCTTTTAGAGCATACTATTCGCAAACATGTTATCCGGTACTTGCAACAAAATAATATCACCGCAGGACTAGCATTCATTTGGATGTGGTTTTTCTGTGGTAACCGAACTATTCCATTTCACTCATGACATTGCATCAGCAGTCAATAACCACGGTTAGGTCATTGCCATTTTCACTGCTCAGGCAGTGTGCCATAACAAGGTTCTTTAACTAGAAATGGTCATTATGAATACTAAACCGCTGAGATGGATAACCGTGCACATACAAAAATGATCACTGCCTTTGTGTTGACGGAGTGCTGATATCTTATAAAAACTACACCTATTCTACGAAAACGCAACACTACTGTTGACCATGCATGGTCAACCTGGTGTCAACGAAAATAGCGAATTTCGGTATGCCCATTATTTCTTGATTAATTTCTGTTCAATTTGTATTGAACCGTGCCTCGTGGCAGCCGGTGCAGCTAAGTCTAACTTACGTAACTCGGGCCTAATCTAGTGTAAGCACAGGCTTGCTATGCACTTTATGCTTAAAAGGAAGCTGAAATGGTTTTCTGAGAATTCGAGGTTATTCATGAATTCGAGTCTACGGAGCTTCTAGGGAAAGCATGCAAACTACATTTGCACTACCATTAAAAATGGTGACGTAATCGTCGATTCAGACCGCGACGATATGTTCAGGCTTCTTCTCACTGCGTTAGGGAAGTGCGAAGAAAATCGTTGTGACGTCATCACTGCCGAAACTTCAGATGTCCGCTGCATTCGCGTGCATGCTTCCGTGCGTCTTACGATGCCGTGAAACAATGCTTCGTGAGCTTCACCTTCGATGGCGTTGGTTTTCTTCCATGAAACAACCGTTTCTTCGCTGGAAACGTAGCGCCGTTGTACGTGACGTCATTATCGGGGCCTCTGCTTGTCGCTGTGGACTGCAGAGAAACCTGAACGCCGACGACTCTTTATTCGACGATTACGCCACCATTTCAAATGCTAGCGCAAAACGATTTCGCAGGCTTTAGCTGCACGTTTTACACATTCGGCCATTTTAAACTCATCTAATTCTAAAAGCTCTTCGGTTTCCCTTTCAGAACGCAGGGGTACGTGGCCAGCGGATGAGACATCTTTTAATGCTAGCGAGGTGATCCACTAAAAGCTTGAGACCATACAACACAAACGAAGGCTGGGGACGAATTAAACATTTCCACGTGCCTCTTTTCGGTGGTCTGTTGCAATACTTTGCGATGAAATTTTTCAACATGCATGCCTAACTAATTGGCTTCTATGTAATCTAATTTCCTGTATACAGCCTGCGGGCTGTACATGTTTATTTATTTTTTATTCATAGATACTGTGAGACTATACAGGCTCATACAGGAGTGGCTCACAAGGCTAAAAGAACAGCATAAAATACGAGACATGTCAGGGTTTACTTCCGAGTAAAAATAACAAAAAAGCAAGCACAAGGAAAAACGCAAAGTGTGACGCAGATAATGCTGGGCAACAGTCAAGAAAAAGAAGGAAAAAAAATCCAGTTAAATTAATAATGGGCAGCAGAGGATACAGTGCAAAACACGTAATGCTATGTGAAAGAGGCAACAGCAAACAGTTGATTCGACTGCGACAGAAAAAAAAAATAATTTCAGATGCCCGTTTGCAAGGAACACAAAACAATAGCAGGTAGACATACTCATGAAAAAGCGAACTAATTTTAGTTTCAAACAAACCAACGGAGTCAACATTGACAATCTCCTCAAGGCAGACGGTTCTATGCTTCAATGGCAGAAGGAAAAAAAAAATGAGTATTTAAATGTGTCACAGCGCGCAGAGAAAGGCCTGATGCACTTAAGATGATCTGTTCCGTCGGAATGTTGGAAGGGTGACATGATATACTCTGCACTGTCTATGTCAATATGTGACCGTGATAAAGGAGAAAAATAATCTTCATGGCACGTCGTCTTGACATTAGGGTCGGTATGATTAGCTTGTTTGCGCAGAGCAGTGATACTGTCGTGCGGCGAATATCTGGACTAAATAAAATGGAGTGCCATGCGCTGTATTCTGTCTACTTTGTCGATTAGAAAAGCCTGGTGTGGGGACCATACGATACTGGCATACTCAAGTATCGGCTGAACGAAGGTTTTATATGCGGTTAATTTCACATGAGACGGTGCTGTGGCCAGTTTCCGACGCAAAAAGTTGAGCAGCCTGAATGCCTTTGCACATGTCTTAGCAATGTGAGCGTCCCATTTTAGCCTGCACGAGAAGGTCACACACAAATATTTTATGGTGTCGGAACGTGTTACAGCTGTGCCTCTTGGATATTATTTGAATATGTCCGGTACCTTCTTATGAGTGAAGCTGATGCATGTGGTTTTGCTTATATTTAACCTCATTCCCCATTTTTCGCACCAATTTGAGTGTTGTTAAGTGACAGGTTTAGTCTGATTTGGTCGTCCGGGAACCGAACAGTACTGTAGACACCACAATCATCTGCGATAAGTCACATGGCTACGTTAGGGTCAGCACATGATGGGATGTCGTTAATATAAACCAGGAAGAGCAATGGGTCCAACATGGACCCCTGTCCAGAAAACACCTGAAGGCTGTCAGACTCAGCATCGTTCGCAGATACATATTGTGATCGGAATGAAAGATATGCTGATATCCACGCAACGGCGTTAGAGTCAATGCCACTAAGTTTTTCAATCAGTGCACAGTGAGGGACGCTGTCGACAGCTTTAGAGAAATTGCAAATATAGCGTCTGCTTGGTCTCCGGAATTAATTGTCTTCGCAAAATCATGGACTATTTGCAAAAGCTGCGTTACCGTTGAAGGGCCTTTCCTAAAGCCGCCATGATGTTCGGGGTAGATTAGGTTATTGTTTTCTAAATAACTAAAGATGGATTTGTTAATAATGTGCTCCATTAATTTGCAGCAACAGCCAGTCAGGGAGATAATAATAATAAGAAGAATAATTGGTTTTTGTGGAAAGGAAATGGCGCAGTATCTGTCCCGTATATCGTTGGACACCTGAACCACGCCGTAAAGGAAGTGATAAAGGAGGGAGTGAAAGAAGAAAGGAAGAGAGGTGTCGTAGTGGAGGGCTCCGCAATAATTTCGACCACCTGGGGATCTTTAACGTGCACTGACATCGCACAGCGCACGGGCGCCTTAGCGTTTCGCCTCAATAAAAACGCAGCCGCCGCGGTCGGGTTCGAACCCGGGAACTCCGGATCAGTAGCCGAGTGCCCTAACCGCTGAGCCAACGCGGCGGGTTCAGGCAGATCGGCCGATATGCGTCTATGTGCAACCTGTTACCGCTTTTGTGTATTGGGATTACCTTTGCGACGAGCAAATCTGAAAGCAGTACCGCTGCTTGAAGTGACGCCGTAAAACTCCTGCGTAATGGAGCTAATTGCGCGGCATATCGTTTTAGGAACGCATTGGAAATGCTATCGGTACCAGACGCTTTTTTCGTGTCAACGTTTAAAAGCAGGTTCAGTATACCAAGTTCAGTTACAAAGATATATCGGGCATCGCTGAATTAGATTAAATTAAAACGTCACTTGGGCGGAAAGAGCTTGGAAACAGTCTGAAAATGAGTGTTGAAAGCGTTAGTAACAGCGTGTGCATCATACGTGACAGAACCAGCCATTTCAATCTGAGCTATTCCGTTTTCTGTTTTTGATAGATCGCGCCACAATTTTCGCGGCTGGTTGTGCATGAACTTTGTTAACGTATTTGAGAAAAAGTTGTGCCTTGTCTGTGCGCTGCATTTTGTTTTTTTCGGCCACCGAGGTTAGAACCAACGGCGGGTACCACGATTGACGCAGTCTCTGCTCTTGGTTTTGAAAACTGGTTTCCAGACAGTGCTCACAGGATTTAGGGAGCTCGTTGTTAAATGCAGACTCGACTATGTTTCGCTTGACAAGTTTCAAATGGGCAGAGTCGTATGGCAGAACAGCTTGTTGAGGCAAAAAAAGCAGTTGTAACTCGAGGAAGCGGATGGAGCCATTTGTTGGTACCTCGTGCGTCAAAACCGGGGGGACGCGGTTCCATTAAAAAAGTCTAGCAGCTTGTGAAGTTCAGGAAGAAAGGCATCGTTTTGACAATCTAAGAATATCTAATCATCCCCATATCGCATGCGCCCTACACTCACTGGCTAATCTTGTCATGGTTAACTGTATAAAAACAAGCCCTGCTTTGATATTAAAGTTGTTTGTTCAGCGCACTGTATGACTCGTCCTTTCTTCGTTTGTCGTCTGATAGCGCTACAATGTTCAGAATGTGAAACAAACTTCCCCAGCAACACACCCTGCTGTACATGTTGAAAGCTGGATTTGATGCCAACATGGCATGAAATTCCCTGCCCTTATTCTATTACGAGGTTCATACTTCCGCTGTGTGTGCGCATACACCTTTAGGCGATGGTCGCACCCGTTTCTCCTGCGTGCGCGGACAATCCAGTTAACAATTTTTTTTCCAGCAAAAATTGAGCCTTGCTGATTATAGATCGGGTACGCACTGTACATCGTAAATTACAGCAATTAGCGATGTCCGGCGCTAATGTGTACTGCTTTAACCTCGCCCTATCTACGAAACTCGTGAACGCGGTAACGAGCATAAAATACACAACGTTTGGTAAAACATTACTGGGCAAAGGGGTCCGCTACATCGAAATGTTTTATGAGCACCATAGTCGAGGCATCAACTCATCACGTTCGAGCCACATTTTTAAAACACACATCTTCAACATACGTAGCCGTCTTGTGCCGGGCTGTTTTTTTTTTTTACATTCTTGACGGCATGTGGTGAGAGGGCACGGTAATCTAGCGAAGGCATGTTGCTCGCCTTTAGCCGTGGTCGTACAGTTACTTAAGCCTGTACTCCATGTACGCGAAAACTCACGCGAAGGCGACGGCGGCAAGCGACGAGCGACGCCGTCGCGCGAAGCAAAATGCATGTGTCGCTTGCCGTGTCGCTCGGATCTGCACCCACAGAAAATTTCGCTCGTCGCCCGGAAGTCCCCCACGCGACTGGCCAATCAGAGCCCCCCAAAGCCGTTTCCGGTTTGTCCACGGTTTCTCACGGGCACATCTCACGAAACCCTACCAGCCCGTCGTCTTGGTCATCGCCACCGCCGAGAAAATATTTGGTTTTGTAGCTGAGAGGCAGACCCGCATGATTTAAATAATTAAAACAATCTACTTGTTGGGTGCGGAGGGCTAACAGCATTTGGAGCGGGCTACGCGAGCGGGCGTACTGCAGGGAGAGATGCGTGCCGAGCCGCGGGTACCGGCGCTCGATCCACCGTGCCGCTGCGCTGCAACTGTGCAGAAACACTCGCGGCGCGCATTCTCACTGGTAAATTATAGTTTGCTCACTTACAATCAGGTTGCGGTGACAGTTTATGGGAGTGTTTTTACTAAGCCGGAAGGCACAGGCACCGAACGAAAGCACACCTCCCCCGTGAACCCGTGATGTGACCTCGTCTCCGCAAGCACGCCGTTGGTTATCTCCACTGCCGCTACACCGCTGCCGTAGAGGAAATATTCCTTTGGCCCTGACTATGAGGCACACTCACAAAATTTTAAGGGAGAGAACAGGTTACGGGCGTGTTTCTAAGCTTGAGTGCGCAAAGCACGGAGTCCGCTGCGCACGTCGCGGGTTCGCGTCGCCTGCCGCCTTCGCTTGCATGGAGGCTGCCCACAAGCGACGGAGCGAACGCCAGCCGTCGCCGCCGCCGTCGCATTCGCGTGAGTTTTCGCGTACATGGAGTCCAGCTGTTAATTGAATGAATACCAAATCTTGTCATACAACTCCGGACCGAGGTATGATCAGTCACGCTATCGCCACTAACTCACCGAGATAACGTCAGAGGAAATCTTTCTAGACGTGCTCGCTGTGTACCACCGCTGCACACAAATCAGTCACTCCCGATCTACAGCTCCAGGCTCCGAAGTGCTTTCAGTGTAGTGTAGTTTCGGGGAAATGTGCAGGCTCTTTTCACCTCACACTGCACGATTTATGCGCCGAAGTCGCTACGCATACGATTGCTTTTCACTTTTCGCGTCCGCAAATCCATTGCGCGAAGGGTAGCTGCATGCACTGCGAACGCTGATCACTGGTCGACTGCTTCGGGTAAAAAAAACAACATCGGGGCGCCACCGTTGCTGAAAAGTGCGAGTTTTGGACGGAATTAAGGTGTTCAACAAACACAACATCGCATTTGAACCTCGGTAATTGTACGGTGCTCGGAGTAAATGTATAGCCGCAATAATAGCTTAGATAACTTAGCTAATTGGTAGCTCACCACCCGCACACATCCGAATACCCTTGAGGACGAGTATATAAAGGTGAAGCTGAGGAAACCATGACGAATGAATTTTCAGTCATTCTGTATTGCAGAGTCGCGTCCAAACTGCTACCTGCTCTGTATATATGAGAGCTCTATGCGCGTACATTGTACCCTGTACATGCGCATGTACCCTACATGCATGCGTAGATGTTGCACATGTCCCTAAACTCCCTAATCTCGCTAACCTCACGAGTGTCGTTCCCTCTCCCTGTTGTCGTTTCATCTTTTATGTTGCAGCATGCGTGGGTGATGAGCTGTTACCCGCATCTATAACCAAGGCGCATATCTCCGAAGAAAACTGCCTGCCGCCGTTTTTCGCCCAGAGACCCGCCGGTGGCTTAGTGGTTATGGTGCTCGGCTGCCGGCCCGAAAGACGCGGGTTCGATCTCGGCCGCGGCGGTCGAATTTCGATGGAGGCGAAATTCTAGAGGCCCGCGTACTGTGCGATGTCAGTGCACGTTAAAGAACCCCAGGTGGTCGAAATCTCCGGAGCCCTTCACTACGGCGTCTCTCATAGCCTGAGTCGCTTTGGGACGTTAGACCCCTATAAACCAAACCGTTTTTCGCCCAGAGTATCTCCGTTTATTTGGAGATCACGTGATCCATGTTAAAAATCTAACGTCGAGTGACGCTGTGACCGGACATCTCTGCCTTTTCGTCTCGCGACATAAAAGATGAGAAGCACTTACACGGTGGAAACTGTACTGGCGGCGGAGCGGGCCAGAACTCTCCGAATATGCGCCTCGTCGAAGGCAAAACACTGTAGGGCAGGCCCCAGAAGGACGATAGTAGCATCGCTCCATGCAGGCCCTGTTGACCACGTCGTCGCAGAGCTGCTGGAAGCCCGTTCCCGCTGAGGAGCCAAGCCCCTAACGAATGCCGCGGACGGGGTTGCAGCAAGACTGAGCAGGCCGGCGAACTACACGACGGCATAAATCTCCTCGGCCTGGACACTGGTCAGCTGACGGAGGGAGGGCCGTATGAAAGAGCTAATGTCTCAAAAAGTGTCATCATTCTTCGGGGATGGGAGGGCCTCTCCATAAAAGGCTAACGTACGTCGGGACCAGTATCCCCCTCGCCCCGTTCATAGAAGCAACCACCACCTCTCCTTCTTCGCTTTCCTACTCTCTCACTCGCTTTCCTACTCCCCTCACTCTGCCCTCTCTCCATACACTCCCCTGTGCACTTTGCATAAATAGCGTGACAGAGAGTCGTGAAAAAGGAAGGAAAAACGGTCTAACACGCAGAGCGACTGCTTTACTACAAAAGGAAGCCCCTGTGGCTTCCCCTCCGGGCACTCTACTTCTTTTTCTTTTGTCCTTCGTAAGCAGAACCAACATCCCCCCCCCCCCCCCCCCTGATCACTTCTAAGAACGTACTCGACTAGAAAACAATAAAGTTCAAGTAAGTGCTTATCTCATTAGGTGGCCGCTTTGTCAGAAGAAAGGTAGACGAACATAAGAAAAAAAAAACTTCAAATGTGTTGAGATCAAAGCAAGAGCAAGGGCTAGCTGGTGTTTCATACTGAAGAAATCGCGCTAAGCGCTGCAGAAAGGCGTGAACACGGAGAGACGAAGCGCGCGTACTTTCGACTGATTTATTTCAAATGGTGTGGCGCTTTTATACGGAACAGGACGACATGTTCTGTGCTCAGGTCTTTCTGTAACACTTGACGCGATTTCCTAGGTATAGGTTGAGAGCACGACAAACAGGAATACGGCGATGTTTGCCAGAGTGGCCCTTGAAAGAACTGACCGCGCGTTGTACCTTCTTTCATCGTCTGTTGCTGTTCGGTTTGCGAGTTAACTATTGGGTGCCGGACACGTGGAACGCTTTCTCGTTCTTCTTGAAGACATGCTGCGATAGCTGGAAAAGGCGACGAGCCTTCCCGGCAGCTTTCGAGCTCTGTGAAGTAGAGCGTGCGCAAGCAGTCAAGTCGAACCGAGCAGGAGAGTCTTTTTATTTTTTTTAATTGGTTTTTTGGGGAAAGGAAATGGCGCAGTATCTGTCTCATATATCGTTGGACACCTGAACCGCGCCGTAAGGGAAGAGATGAAGGAGGGAGTGAAAGAAGAGAGGAAGAAGGAGGTGCCGTAGTGGAGGGCTCCGGAATAATTTCGACCACCTGGGGATCTTTAACGTGCACTGACATCGCACAGCACACGGGCGCCTTAGCGTTTTTCCTCCATAAGAACGCAGCCGCCGCGGTCGGGTTCGAACCCGGGAACTCCGGATCAGTAGTCGAGCGGCCTAACCACTGAGCCACCGCGGCGGGGCGGGAGAGTCTGACCGCGATGAAAAAAGCGCATGGATGTCGGCTGCTTCACTGAAACACCTAAAGAAATTCTTAGCCGCTTTCCTGAAGCATTAGCGGACAATCTAAAAAAACTTACGTTCAGCCAAAATTCGTCCCCGCGGACAATACGCCGAGTGCGGACTATCCAAGCAAGAAACTTTTTATTTCAGGCCAAAATTTGCCCCTGCGGACTATGCAATGGGTGCGGACTGTAGTGCGGAAAATACGGTAATCCTTCTATAGACCTTTTCAAAAAGAGGTCCATGGGCTCCACCATAATTGGGCACTGACAGGAAAGAGTTGGGCATGAAGCTCCCCCACGTTCTCCGCGCAGCTCAGAAAACCGGTTTTCCCGAGGGTGTCGTGACAAGGGCTGTACTCGGGAAATGGACCCATAATGCAATGTCTCCGAGTATTGCAAGCTCTTCGCTCAAGAAAACAAAAATCCACAAAACAAAAGCAGTACAAGCGAATGAAAGCTAACAAGAATAAAGCTATGGGTGATAGTTTTCGTTTTGCCGAAAAGTATCGTGGAAGCGACCATCATCTTCATCTATCATCAGCCTGACTACACCCACTGCAGGGCAAAGGCGATACCGAGAAAGCGGCGAAGAAAAAAGCGTCCGACGGACACAGTGGACAAAAATGTAACAATTACAAGAGAGTGGCGAGAGGGTGGGGGAAGGGGGGGAAGGGGCGTCTGACGGACTCCGTGCAATGTAATAAGTAGAAGAGAGTGGCAAGAGGGTGGGGGGAAGGGGGAGGGAGGCACAACAGCTTTCCCCACTGTGGTCCCACCTTACAGTCGCGCCTCCCCTGTCTGCAACAACTACGAGGAACGACAACGCAGGCAATTCGCGATGCTGCTGGGCGGGCTGCTCTGTCAAGTCAACAATTGCAGGCAAGCTTCCGCTGCATGTGTGCAAAGCAGGGTTCAGATTCGTCGCGCCCAAGCACTGGGCGAGTGAAATGATTTCTGACGTAAATGTAAGCGCATAAGAAGGTGGTTCATGGGGGTTTAACGACACAAAGCGACTCAGGCTATCAAGGACGCCGTATAGTGAACGCGTCTCCGTAAATTTCGGCCGCGTGGGTTTTTTTTACGTGCACTGACATCACAGGGCACACGGGCCTCTAGAATTTCGCCTCCATCGAAATTCCATCCGCGTATTGTGTTCTGTCGCAGGACAAAGCGAGTGGAGTGAGCATATGAAATGCGATTCTTTTTGATCTTTGTATTTTGAATATTGTAAACGGAATAACTTCTGTACCTCGTTCTCAGACCTCGTTTTTACATCCTGCTCTGCTGACTGTCAGTCGCCTCCAGTGTATTCTTTTTCGAAAAGGTGAGGGAGGCTGCCTCCTAATCTGCGGGAACCTGAAGCAACTGACGGTCACCACCGCTCTTTGGAGATAGGCGTGTAAAGGAAGTCGGGCGTGAAAGGTTACAGTGATGCAGTTCCCTTGACGAGTACCTGTCTGGACCCGCTACTTGTGTTCGCACCCCTGTTCTATTGTGTCCTTTCAACAACTTCCCTCTCATTCAAATCAAGGAACATCCGCCCCTTTTTTTTTCGAATAATAATAATAATAATAATTGGTTTTTTTGGGGAAAGGAAATGGCGCAGTATCTGTCTCATATATCATTGGACACCTGAACCGCGCCATAAGGGAAGGGAAAGGAGGGAGTGAAAGAAGAAAGGAAGAAAGAGGTGCCGTAGTGGAGGGCTCCGGGATAATTTCCACCACCTGGGGATCTTTAACGTGCACTGACATCGCACAGCACACGGGCGCCTTAGCGTTTTTCCTCCATAAAAACGCAGCCGAAATTTCCGTCTGTGAACGAGGGTTTTCGGTTGGAAAATTGTGGAGGGCGCTCGATATTCTGCAATTTGTCACCTTCACTTGTCACCGCGGGTGAAGATTATCATTTGCACGGTATCGAAGAAGCAAGCAAATGGATCAGTGCGTGGTGTTGGCGAATCGGGCGACTGGGAGGTTAGCACATGAGAAGAGCTACCCTGTACCGGGGAGTCCGCGTTGCGCCACGACCAGCAGAGGCACAATTCGCTCGGTATTAGCGCGGTAACGTTAAATGCCTTGTTCATCAGAAAATCCGGTGTCGTCGTTGAGGGCGAAAATCACGGCATGGCTTTGGCAGGTGGTCCCCAGAGAGCTACCTAGGAGGCAGGTGGGCCAGCTAGGTCACGTGACCTTGCAGCGTCATCGCAACCTGCCCACCGGGTAGTGGTGAGCAAACTGCCCACCGTGGCAGGTGGCAGTTAAATGAATGATTGGTCGCTCGGGAGGAGCGACTTGGGTCGCGTACTGGCCCACCGCTGGGAGCACCTGCCATCGCAGGACCATCGGTTGACCGCTACACCACTGAGCCAGGAGTCGTATGAGCGACCCCCAAGGCCTTAAGGGCCTATGAATGCAAAGTAGAGAACTACATATACGGGAATTAATTACGATACCTCGTCATACCCTTAAGGCGGAGGTTAAGTGACCGCTCCAATTTTTTTCGACGACCACACATAAAAATATTTTTTTCTAAACATTTCGCTATAGTTTTTCGCCACGAGAAAGGTGAAGACCCGAGCCTCACGAGAAAAAAAAATAGAAAATTGAGAATTTTTACCTAATGGCCATGTTATTTCCCGCGTACGTCCTTAAACAAACTCCAACAATGATTAGCACACACACAAAATTATCGCTGCGCGAAGAAAAAAAAAGCAGGTTTACATCCGTGACGTGTGCGTGGGACATTTGGACTTCACGCGAAAAGTTCCAGGCTAATTATACGCCGTACAATTCCCGTGGAGTTTTTCGCCTGAATTACATGATTACTTTTGATGCCTTGATTTGTGGTCACTTTGTGTTGCCCTCTGCGGCGGGTTCGTAGCAAATGCGGTAATGAAAAAAATTAGAGAATTTTTGTCTAAAATCTATAAATGTACGAAAGCAGAATTGCATGAACGTTGGCTTGTCTTGTTACTTCGCTGTTGGCTTATCATGCTGTTTTTCACGTCGTAAATGGTAGGGTTTTACCGTAATTAAACCGAGTAGGGCGAGCGAAAGCAATTGAGGCAACACCGCCTCGAAGGCAACCGCATGAAAAGACACGCCACGAGGAGCGCGTGTCCATCGCCGCCGCTCGGTTGCTCGCGCGTGATTCCGATGCCGATGGCTCCCGCGCGTTCGCGAACGGGGAGGGCGGAGCACGCCGGCAACGCGGTGTGTGCGGGAGGGAGTGTTGGCCAAGTGGGGGCGCTAGGAGTGTCAAACGGTGTTGCGTGATGGAGGCACCGTCGACAGTGATGGCGCAAACCCACAAACACCGTAAACATTGCGAGATCTTGCTCAGGGTTTACTTATCGGAATCTTTCGCACAAGTAGTTTGTACCTCTGTAGATCCGCCTCTTCTTAATCCCAGCTGTCAGTCAATGAACTCCCTGTATACGGGGAAAGACCATAGCGACAACCGCAGCCAGCCTGTCCCGATTAGCGGAGATTTTTACAAAATACTATCAAACTAACTACATCAGCTGTCCAACACGGGGCAAAGCGAAAGGCAAGTGGAAAGCTGCGTGCCCTATCGTGGTCTCGCAGACAAGTCAGCACCGGGTCAAGTGCGGAGATAGCGCTAGGAAAAATGAGAAGCGAGATTGAAGAAAATAAGACGAGAACGCTTTTTATCTGGACTCCGGACCAACGGGAGGGGGGAGTGGTAGGTTCGCAGCCGGTTCTTCCACGATAAACACATGCAAACACTCACGTGAGCACCGGAGACCACGTAGCCCGCGAACTTTACCCTTGAGGGCAGCCGCAAACATGTGGCGGACGGATCGCTATGGTTGGCGGCGGCCGATAGCTGTTAAACAAACCCCGATACTGGAAGAAAAAAAAGTGCCGTCGTCACTAAGAAGGAAGTGAGAGTGGGGGACCGTCGGTTTTTGGCTTTCCACGGGCGACGCCCAGAGGGGGGGGGGGGGGGGGGGGGAGTGAAGTCAGAAGAGAATTCCCGTTGCGAGCTTCGATAACGGGATATGAGGCCTAACCACTCCCTTCTGTACACAGTGGGGGGTCAGTCCAAGGTCAGGGCAGAGTCTGGCCCTGGTTGCAAACATTGACCTCTTGGGGAAAAACAACGTTTCCTGCGGCGCCGCCGAGTGGCTACGCGCAGGCTCAAACTCTCCTCCTTATTCTGGTTCTTCGTTTCTTTTTCGATTTTTCTTTCCTTCTTTCTTTCTTCGAGGCGCTTCTCTCGTTCGCTCTTTGCGAGTCGGTCCACTTTGGAAAGCACAAGCACGTGCGGGCATCTATGAGCTGCTTAGAAACACGCTGACCACATGCAGGCGAATAGGGGCGATGAGAAAGTGAGTTTAGACACACCCACAGGAAAAAATAAAAGCGAACACATGTGAGATGACCAGTTTGGCCACTTTTTCCGGCAAGGCCGCCGCGGTGGCTCAGTGGTTATGGCGCTCGGCTGCTGGCCCGAAAGACGCGGGTTCGATCCCGGCCGCGGCGGTCGAATTTCGATGGAGGCGAAATTCTAGAGGCCCGTGTACTGTGCGATGTCAGTGCACGTTAAAGAACCCCAGGTGGTCGAAATTTCCGGAGCCCTTCACTACGGCGTCCCTTCACAGCCTGAGTCGCTTTGGGACGTTAAACTCCTATAAACCAATCTAAACCAAACTTTTTCCGGCAAGTGACGACGTTGAGGGGATGGTTACAGGGAAAGGCAGCTTTAAAAGGGCTATATTTTTGTATAAATACACGATTATTATTGTTTATGAAACATGTACTTTATTGTATGCGCTTCTTTTTAATGTATGTCTAATTACGCATTATTAGCTGCCATGTATTTTGTAATGCTGTAGTGATCACTGCTACTGCTCGGTACAAATTGTATGTACACACTGGTGTATATAGGTGGCCCCGAAATAGTTTAATTCTGAAACCTCCAAATAATACCAATAAACTTAAACTTGAGTATCAACAACGATCTTTAAAAAACAGACACGCAGTGCGGAAGACGCTTTGGTAGTGGTTTTTTTTAATTGAAATATTAGTAAAAAGGAAGGAAAAGATTTTTGCTAGCACGCTTTCCTGCATACTTGCATACTGCATACTGTCCCCATCGTTTGCTTATTTATAATTTTTCCCCCTGCAAAATGTTAAGCCGGGAGACTTTCGGAGTTGACGCTTTTTGTATGAACGCGCGTTTTGGCTCACGCGGGCCCTGTGGCAGGCATTACTGTCTTCTATGTGCGCATGGAATCATAGTTGACTGAAGTCGCTGAGGCGATGCACATCAACGATTGTTCCATCTCCAACAACCGGCCATGCATAAAAAACAATGCACGCAGTTTTGTCCCAAGCTCGCAGCCCAGTCCTGTCTTTTTGACTTGTGGCAGACCTAGTTAGCTTTAATATCTCGATTCTTAATTGTGCAGCCTCTTGAAACAGCCCCGGATAGCGCTCATGAGCTAGAGAAAATAAGCATACAGGTTATTATCATCATAATCAAATGAGTTTAGCCTATCTGGAACTTTCTCGTGTCACGGGTATCAACAGGCATCGTCACATGCTTCCATACAAAGTTAAGCTTCTCCTATATAACTCCCTATTTATGTCCCGCGTGAACTATGCTCACCTAGTTTGCGGAACAACCACAGTTGCAAATAAAAATAAAATATATATTCTACAGAATAAGGCTCTGCGTGCAGTACTTAACGTCGGTTATGAAGTAGAAACATGCGATCTATTCAACCCACTCAGTGCTGTAAACATATTTCAAATGTACCATGTTAGGCTGGCTGAAAGGTACAAAGAGGAAATAAAACAAAATTTAAATCACATGAGCGACATGGTGCACCTTTCGCTATAAGTACAAACTTACCCACACAGACATAGCGAATTGTGGAACGTTCCAACATTCCGCACAATGTATGGTACCATAGCCTAGCAAACACGTTACCCCGTCTTTTAAATAGTTTCATGCTGCAAATGTTGACGTGTCCCGAGTATGCCGCAAAGATATACAATGTATGTGCTACATTTTAGATAGTAACATGCATATTTCACTGCTTCTTCGAATTCTTTACATTAAACGGCGTTCTTGAAGTAACCTCAGACGCGCTTTGTTTGCGATATGCTTTCTGTTCTTTTGTTTGCTATTATTGCTGTTTCATCCCTATTCTTGATTGCATATGTTTCGCTTCATGTTGCATGCTGCCCTGTGTGTAGGGCCGAGGGGCACGTCAAGCCACATCTTACTGGCTTTTTTCCTCGACCCTCTCCATGTGTACATGAAAATAAAGAATTGAATTGAATTGACAAAAATACATCTTCTAATGTCTCATAATTATTCCTTTTCTTCAAGCAACCGCGGCCACCTTATTGCTGCAAGTTTCTCAAGCTTGCCGAGCTGTCTGATTCCCGGCCCAGCCAATGACGTCGACCGATTTTCATGGCGCCGCGGTTAATTCGTGGTGAACCCTCTGTTACACTGGCATAACAAGGGATTAACCACGGGTTAACCTGGCGTGGCAGGGGACTAACTTCGAATTAAGGGCGACGTCATGAAAATCTGTTGACGCCATTGGCTGGAAGGCCTCTTTCGAGGGGCATGCGCCGCTTGCTTTGTTCTTGAGTTGTATCCGACTATGGTAACTCTACAGGGCCTGAAACTCTGCGGTCGGCCGGTTTTCAGTCGTTTTGTCAACGCCCGTTGCTTCTTTGTAATTTAAGTCGATCCCCCTAAACTGGCGCTCGAGAGAAATCATGCTTTGTCTCACAACGTTACACTATACAGTATATCGCTCTCCTTTCCATCACTCGTTGCAAAGTGCTTAGACTCACTTATAGCTCTTTTTATATAGCCTCCAAGTTTCGGCCGTAATGTTTAGTTCCGGAAGGACACAACTGATGCCACACTGTCCGTCTCAGTGATATCGATAGGCTGCCGTTTATACGGTGGGACTGACAGCCACATGCCCTCAACCTCATTCTCACTCACCTAGCTGCGTGGTGATACTTGCATGATCATACATGTTCATGCATGCTGCTGAGAAATACACCGTACAATGGCTGGATCAGGTAGTTATAGTCGGATACAACTCAAGAACGAAGCGAATTTTCTCCCGTCAAAGGACCCCTTTCCAGCCAATGGCGTCGGCCGACTCTCATGAACCTGCTAGCGTGACAGTGCAGGGAAGGCGGGGGGGGGGGGGGGGACTATCCTCTTTTATCTGCCGCTCCCTGCACTGTGACGCTAGCAGGGTCATGAGGGTCGGCCGACGCCATTGGCTGGAAAGGGGTCCTTTGATGGAGAAAATTCGCCTCGTTCTTGAGTTGTATAAGACTACAGTGGTATTGTGGTGGCGGTTGCTTTGAGGTGCAAGCGGTTTTCGTTAGCTCGATGATATCGGCAGTTGCTTCGATTCTCTCGCATAGTCTAAACAAACAAAATGAAACTCGTACCACTACCCGAGGATGCCAGAGTCCTCTAGGAATTTCAAAGGTAGCCTAGCTACCACGCACCTCTTAGCTCATTGCAGGTGTACAACTTCCTTTTATCCACGAGTTCTTTTGTGCCGGGTTTCGTGTTGTATTCATTCCCGCGCCTCAGGAATCTATCTCTGCAGGCCCGTTTCTGCCTGCGCCGTGGGCGACAGTGGGCCGGGCCGTATCAGCCGGCGGTATGCACGCATCCAGATCAAGCGCGTCCGGGCAAGGAAGACCCGGGCTCATCACTGGGGCCCGTCACCGCCACCACGCCTGCTCAAGTGCGATATGCACTGACGGGGGAAACCGGACGCTCGTTAGGGAGCCGACTGACCGACACTTGGTCTCTGCCGGGCTTCGTTTTGAGGAACGGCGCCGCGTCGAGTGGAGCAAAGAAGAAAAGAAAAATTAAAAGAGGATGGCCCGAACATCCGGCCCCAGCACGGGGTCCCCAAAAGCAGGCCGCGCCGCTTTACCCGCGGTGGGCTGTTTCTCCCTGCGTCCTCTTTGCCGGTCAGAAAGGGGTGGCGCACAGCCGATAAAAAAGGGGGCTCGCGAAAGCGGGGGGCAGGCTAGAGCAGGAAGCTGGATGGAAGTAATCTGGGCCGCCCACGCGTCCCGACCCGCGGGATCCAGAGCTGGCGGCTTCCCACTGCTGCAAGAATGCACAAGTCGGAGGGAGCAGGTGACGTAGCCAGCGTGGTTCAACTCCCTGAGAGAAGAGATTGAGCAAATGTATGGATGCCTCTGCTTCGAGAAAATCTTGATTTACTTCACGGTGCATTGGCATCACATCGACACTGTTTGTTGCAGAAATATTTATTTTCCGCACCCGCCGCGGTGGCTGAGTGGTTATGGCGCTCGGCTGCCGGCCCGAAAGACGCGGGTTCGATCCCGGCCGCGGCGGTCGAATTTCGATGGAGGCGAAATTCTAGAGGCCCGTGTGCTGTGCGATGTCAGTGCACGTTAAAGAACCCCAGGTGGTCGGAATTCCCGGAGCCCTTCACTACGGCGTCGCTCATTGCCTGAGTCGCTTTGGGACGTTAAACCCCCATAAACCCGTATGGATCCTCTGCTTCGAGAAAATCTCACTTTACTTAACAGTGCATTGGCATCACATCGGCACTGTTTGTTGCAGAAAAATTTATTTTCCGCGTCGTTCTAATACGTATATCATCGTGACCATAAAGCGAAATTTGGAAGCAGTCGTCGCATTTCTGTAAAGAGAAACAATCGTTCCTGGCACAGGTTGGAACCTGAGACCTGTGTATATTCTGTGCACTAAAGCTGCAGTCACTCTGTAAACTAAGTGAACTAACCATGTACATGTATTGCTGAGTTTCCCGAGACATCTGGAGTAGCCGTTATGCTGTTCGCGCTCCGCGTATCGATGGCATGCTCTTCTCTGCGCTTCGTCCATCGTTAGTTTGATCAGAGAGTAACTGAGGGGAACCTTTCAGCGGCAACTAATAAAGCCAACAATAGCCTACTAGGCCCACCAATACGCTGTCGTTAAAAGTATTGTAATGTAAAGATACAAGGGTTGTCTTGGGTTTTATGGCACATAGGCAGATAAGGCCATCATGCGCCAAGCTCAAGGTATAGAAACGGTTTTCTGTAGAATGTTTAGGAATTTGAAAAATCGTCGATGGTGTAGATGGCCTAAAAATATTGAACTGCCTGGTAAAAAACAGAAGAAAAAATCTGGAAATAGCTAATGGTAAAAGCCACAGAGAAGGTAAGGTAGCCTCAGCGGCTATCCTTGGCTGGGCAAGGATCCTGAGGCTCCCAACTAATCAAATAAAAAGCCTTAGCCTTCTTCTCAGGAATGAGAAAGTGGCTGAGGTGTACCATGCAATAAAGCGAGCCAGTGGTTCAAAATTTACTTTTTCGAGTACCCCTGCTTCTTTTAAAAAGCTAAAAACGGAAGGTATGTTAGCAATGGCATTATCATCTAAGAGCGGTGCTGGATGAAAAGGAATGCATTCATTATAAAATTGAGTAAAATACTTCTTTCTTAGTGTTTCAAGTTTCACACATGAAAATTAAATGTGATAAACAGTAAGATCATCTCCGCATTCGCAAACAGGTTTGTCTTTCTTTGTTTGCAGGAAGTTGTGCGTAAGGTGCGTGTGGCCTATCCGGAGACGGCATAAAATCACTTCCTTAAAACGTTCCTGGTGAACACATGATTTAAATTAACCTAAAATTGGTTTTACATGCCATGTCTGACGCTGAAATAGTGATCGTATGTGCGTAGTTTTCTTCGCTCAAACAACTTCCACAAACCGTAGTATGATATAGTGGAATTTTACGTTGGGTGACTGTGGCTGCGAATCAGCACTCCTCTTACGTCACAAAACAGCTCTTACGAAATTAAGTCAGGTCTCTTGTCAACTTGGAGGTCATGGTTGTTGGTCACTATACTGGCCAGTGTTGGAGAGTGGGCCGATTATGTGAACCGATTGCGCTTACGTGGGATGAACTTCGTGAATGCGCTTCGCAAGGCGTCTTGATTAACACAGTTACATAAATGAGAATGAAAGCAACGAAAGCAAAACGATGCCAATGCGGTGACGCTGGCGGGCGAAAGTATAATGGCGCAGCCATTAGCGCGAGCTTTTAATTTCGTGAACTTCACTTTCATTCAACGATCCCCGCTTGCTCCTTCAGCGTGTGCGCATGTTTCGCCAGTGAACGAATTTGGTTCATTTGAGGCCCAGACTAACTAAAGTCAATAAGCAGATGTGAACATTTCTGTTCGTGCGCAGTACTGCGTTCCATGGTTGCTTGCGAATGTATACTTCGTCAGCAGCCTGATCTGTGGTGAAACGGGTTATTAAAATAATTTTGAAACAGTGGCTGTCAACAGTTGCTTTCAAGATCGTGCGAGACAGCCAAACCATTCTATCTCAAACCATCACTTTCATTTGCTATGTTGTCTTTTATATCTCCGGCGATGAGATTTGTTGAAATTGTGTGCCCTCTTGTTACAGTCAGGTTTCGTGGAAATTTCCTTTTTTCAATGTAATAACTTTTGCTTGCTGTTTCGCACCTTGTTGTATATATTTGTTCGCGACTGCTGACCGCTACGTGTAGTTGCCAGTGTGGGGGCCTGCGCGCTTGTCGAGCTGCCTTAATGACAGCTTTTTCTGCAGACCTCCGACATCATGTGCGTTTGACGCAAATAAACTCATTATTATTATTATTATTATTATTATTATTAAAATGAACGACTACGCTGCTGCGGTTAGGCTGCCGCAGTTTCCTGAACGTGAGATACGAGACTAAATAGTGTAGGGTTATTTGCGCATGCGCAGCTTACTGGAACCTTATTCTGTACTGTATATGTATATACGATGGGCCCAGAGAGCGGTAGGTAGCTGGATACATACTTTCTGAATGAGAATAGCTTATATGCGACACCAGGACATAGAACAAGACCACACACGCCCTGACCCACAACTAAGATTTCATTGTGGATGTCGAAAAATATGTAGCCTCCTACTCACCATAGTCGGATACAATTAAGCCAAGATAAAAGCGGATTTTCCTCGTTAAAGGACCCCATTCTAGACAATGTCGTCGGCCGAGTTTCATGAACATGCTAGCAAATGAGATGGGGTATAGTCTACCCTGCATTGACGGGGGTAGTCCCCTCTATGTGTTGTCACGCCACTCCCTGCATTGTCGCGCTACTCACGGTAGCGGGTTTGTGAGAATCGGCAGACGCTATTGGCTGGAAAGGGGTCCCTTCGACGGGGAAAAGTCGCTTACGTACACCGTCGGATACGTACACCGGTTTTACGTACATCTGCTGCGCACGCGCAGTGGTCTGCACGCTTGCCACTGCGCATGCGAAGCACTATAATAACTATTCACTATAATAGCTATTCACCCGAACACCAATGTCAACAGGAGCGTCATGACGTAAGTTGATATCATGGCGTTTATTTACTTCTTACTTTTTACCCTGCACTGCGGGAGCGCCGGAGGAATGCTATATATTTCATTGGCAAAAAAAAACTCTTAACGTGTTTATGGAGAAAATGGAAAGCTTTATTTCCTTTACGCAGTATTAGCCATAGGTTTTTTTTTTCTTAATAATTCGTGGCCGGCGTTTCTGGTGACGAATGCGGAGGTGTGGTGGGGAATGGGGTTAATTTTTAGTTTTGCCTTTGGAATACAGGAACTCGAATACAGATTTCCCGTTGATTATTGGTGAGCGACAAGGTTTGAGATGGCGGACAAAGCAGGGTAGGCTTTAACTCATCCTTATTGATATAGTTATTACAGAATACGGATAGACGAGCACTTTGCCTTCTTGTGTGCAAGTCAGGTATAGGTAAGGGTGAGATTTAATAGCAGACGTAATGCCAGCCCAATGGCAGTTCGGGGTGATACAATGAGCAGCGTGGTTTTCAACGGATTCCTCTGAAGGGGAGCTAAGTGTGTATTTATTTATTTACTGTGTAAATAAATAAATAAATAAATATACCTGCGTCGATCGGGTGAATTATCGCAGGGGAGAGAGTTTTTGGAAGATGTAATTTTTTCACAATAATGAGCAAGAATGCACAAAAACAAAATCAAGATCAACGTAAGCAAAACAATAAGTTCGCATTACAAGGGCAACAGAAAGCTCAAAGTGAAAACGATATTACACTCACAAATACAATAGACAATAAAAATCATGGTTATCACAGACTGAAACACAATCTTCTGGCAGAAAGTTCTACTTTCACTGTTTTTTAGAAAAAAAAATGAATTTGCAAAACTGCGTTTTGCAGTCATGTTCGCACACCTTTTTGGCTTGGACATGCCGACTGAGTATTCAAGATGAAGGAAGTATAAGACATAAGGATGACTCCGGCCAACCAAAGAGCCCTTCAAAAATTATCCTAGTCGCATTCAGGCCGCGTTTACGGGTTTCAGGTGCGTCAAGCATCGTCCAGCCTAGCAGCGTGATTGGTCAGAGCGCCGATTAGAACCAGGAGTCCCTTGTTTTCACCGGGGTACATTAATTTACGAGAACGTGTAATATAAAAGGGGGCGCAAAAATGTCCTGTGCGGTGACCGCGAATTTCGCTGAATGATTTCTTTACGCACAACATAGGTATGTACAGACAGACAGAATGTAGGTCTACAAGTTAAAGGGAATACAACTTTCTCTTGCACCACTATAGTCGGAAGAACGCAGCGGCTTTTCCCCCGTCAAAGGACCCACTTCCAGCCAATGGCGTCGGCCGATTCTCATGACCCTGCTAGCCTGATATTGCGGGGAGTGGCAGATGAAAGGGGATAGTCCACTCCCTGCATTGTCATGCCGCTCCCTGCACCGTTACGCCAGCAGGTTCATGAGAGTGGGCCGACGACATTGGCTGGAAGTGGGTCCTTTGACGACGAAAACCACTTCTTTTTTTTTTACTTGTATCCGAGAATAGTGCCTTGCAGGTAACAATATGTTATTTTAATTTAAATATTAGGACATTACGTCAAAAAGAGAAAATTTTTCATAAAGTAACATATCTAGAATGCAGAAAAAGGACGGTGTCGCCTTTGCGTCTCTCCGGGTGTTGTCAGTGCCGCCCCCCCCCCTTCGGCTCGGCCGCTGACTCATGCTGGGTTGCCTATGCGCGATGCTCGCCGGAGAGCTGCCCAAGGGCCACATACATATAGAGAGACAAAAAAAAAGGCTCAAAGGAGGTAAAGCGCGACAGAAAGAAGCTGGCAAAACAAGCAAAGGGCTGAAGGGGTGGGGGAATTGGATCGGGGTGACCGGCCGGGGTTGCAGTGACCGACGCAGAGAAACAAAAGGGCGCCAAACAAGACAAGACAGAGAGTGTGCGGCGTGGATGAAGGGGTGCTCTGCACGGTGCCGCCCGATTTCGCTTGCAGTGTGATGGACTGTCTCGTTGGATAGGGCGCTGTGACACGCTGAGGTAGTAGTGACGCGGGATGCGCGGGTTCTACCTTTGGCGGCCTTCTGGGACCGTTCGAAGCGTGGTCGATACGGTGGTGTCAGGTGAAGCGTGTCAGACTGAATAACGGATTGACCCGTTGAGAGTCTCAGACTGCTCTCCTTTGCTGAGAGCGGACACCACATCGACCAGCGTTGCGGAGAGACTTGACATCGTCGGAAATGATTGCTGAAAGGTTAAGAATTATCGTCTGATCTGCTAAGCTCAGTGCTTAGATTATTTACAGGTCTGTGCCTTTGCATCTCTGCATTTATTCCAGACGGTAATCTGATTTACGCAATACTGAATTTCATAAAATTTCTTCGTGAGCTGATGTCCTTAAGCTACTGTTTGGCAGTATCTTGTGTACTTTTGCATTGGTGTCGTGTCTCGAAATAAAATTATTTCCGTCATCGTGAAGTGGATCGGTGTGTCGAGGGAAATAATGTAAGAAAAACAGATAAAAATAAAGGTATAAGGAAATAGTGGTCGACTCTCTCTAAACTTCTATTGAAAATTTGTCAATCAACTGAAATCGTTGTTCCTTTACTATAACGGGATATGCACGGGAAGAGATGACAGTTAGAATGCATAGTAATTATGTTTCTTTCAAAATTAATGCGATGACCGCATATGAATATGACGTCGCCATATTTGCACACATATGCATGTTTTCCTTTAAAGGATGCTTTTTGACTTGGCTTTGTTGTATTGTGGCGAAGCCAGACGTGTTGTACAATTAAGCAAAACAAGTATATAATTCATAATGCGACGAATGGAAAACCATTCATTAAAACAATAAACCTGCTCATGCGATGGAATAACGTGACATTGCGCACGCAATGTGATATGCACACCTAACAGAAGCCGGTACCGGGCACAAACTCTGAGGAAAACGGCGTGACCGTGGCCAGAACACATGCTGCGAAGCTTTGATGCCCCGCCGCGGTGGCTCAGTGGTTAGGGCGCTCGACTACTGATCCGGAGTTCCCGGGTTCGAACCCGACCGCGGCGGCTGCGTTTTTATGGAGGAAAAACGCTAAGGCGCCCGTGTGCTGTGCGATGTCAGTGCACGTTAAAGATCCCCAGGTGGTCGAAATTATTCCGGAGCCCTCCACCTATTCTTCCTTTCTTCTTTCACTCCCTCCTTTATCCCTTCCCTTACGGCGCGGTTCAGGTGTCCAACGATATATGAGACATACTGCGCCATTTCCTTTCCCCTAAAACCAATTATTATTATTATTAAGCTTTGATATTTGTCTTGACTGACTAGTCTGATTTATTTATTTTTGAGCTTAATGACAACTTGTTCCCCTTTTTTTCACGCGTTTCGTTCTGTAGTCGAGGTCTAGCCGTAGGATACCGGTGCCTCGCTTTCAGTACGGCCAGCTATTGGGAGCATGCCGGTTAGCAAGCAAATAAACGTTGTCGCCTTATAGGATAACTGCGATTGAATCCTCCACTCAATTTCACTGCATCAAGAGTTAAAAAACGGAGCGTTTTGTTGTTGTTTTTTTGTTATCGAGCAGCAAACACTCTCATATCAACGCGTTCCATGCTGTCCCACTCAGAGTGGTCGCTTCGCAACCATTCATCCCCGGCCAGATTGTTTCGGCGGCGACCGAATGGGCGGAGTGTGTACGCGGGCCAGCGGCCATTCGCCGCCGCTGTGGCGCGAGCCCGGGGCCGAGCCCCGGAGTGCACACTCACGCGAACGGCTGCTCCGCTCCGCCCCGTCGATGAGCCGCAGTCGGTGCCGCCGCCGCCACCGGAGCCGGGCGCCGGCGCATGATGACCGCGTGTGGTACGAACCCCGATCACCACGGCAACGTCGTCGAATCCACCGCTCTCCCAGTTCGCGAGTCCCACTCGTATGCCCCTCGACTTCGTCGCGCGGTGGGTGCTACGGAGGAGGGCAGGGGGGTTACGCAACCCCCCTTATCCGCCGCCGCTCCGGATTGGTCCGCGCCGTCACCTGGCAACGTATTCCCCTCTCCCCATTGGTAACGGGCTTCGATCCGCCTGACCAATGGGAGAGGCGCCTGGAGCGCGTGCCTGGCCGCGCGCGCGGAACGCATCCTTGTTTCGTTTGTTTTCCGGCGCGCGGCGTGTTTCTTGTTGACTTCTTTCGCTCGCAGCGCACGCGGGGCGCAGACGGGGTTTTTGGGGAGACCTTCGTATTCCGGCCGAGACCTTTCTATTTAGAAGACCGTTAAGGGCGACCTTCTCTCTTTCCACCACCTCCTCCTCACCCGGTTATGCCGCGCGCGCAACTAGCTGTACACGCGCTTTGCGCGCGCCCGCCCGCGTTTTTCGCGCGCAAGGCGAAGGGGGGGAGTGCGTGACCTTCGGGAGCTCGCGCGGACCTCTTTTCGGCGTTCGGTGTTTTGGGGAAAGCTTTTCGGAGGTCCAACTTCCGGTCGCGGGGCTGGCTCGTGCGGCTAGAGTTCGTTGATCCCTCCTTCCCACCCGCGGTCGCTGCCCGCACGCGATGATGACCCCTCCGGTGGTGGTGTGTAGAGTTTGGTTTTTGACGATCTTGAGAGTGAAAAACCGCGCGGTGGACCACGCGAGACGCGGAGAAGATGAGTTATGTCTGGGGAGGCAAGAAGTGGGGGCGGGGGTCACCGGAGTTGGAAGTAGGGAAGGGAAAGAGAGGGGTCAACTGTGACGAACGCGCGGTCGTATCGTGTGCGGTGATCGGTCTCCGAAAAGAGTCTATAACCGGACGACAAACCGCGTCGGCAGCGGCGGAGGGGTGCCGAGGTGGACGAAGTAGATATCGAGTACGTAAAGAGGGGGGCTCCCGACGACGAGCAGCCGACGGCGATTGCTGCCCTGGCACGTGCCAGCCTCGCGCGCACGTGGTGAACATGTCTCTCTCCGCCCCCCCCCCCCCCCCCCCCCCCCCTAACGTACGGAACCCGAGTCGGCTCCACCTTTCTGGGGTCTCCTCGCGTGACGGAGCACGGACATTAAAACCAATGACTGGCTCGGAAGACCTTGGCGAATGGCGGAGACAACAGAAGCGGGGAGGTCGGCTGGAAGAAGAGTAGAAGGGAGGGAGTACGGTACAGGGACAGACGCAGTGCCGCCGAGATGAGTGCATTGTTTGCGCGGAGACACCAGATGCCGCGAGTGCTGCGTGCGTCGGTGCGTGCCCCAAGCCGCACATGGCGGACGGAGAAAGTCATGGAGGAATGCTACACTGAGGAGACTTCTGTGGAAGGCGGCAGGAGAGGGATTGTTGGGAGGAAGAGGAAGGGGAGTTCGTCTGCCGACGTAGAGACGCCGCCGAGACAGTGATGGATTCCGGCGGCTCGGTTATGTTGTCGGTATACCGTTTTGGGCACTATATATGCCCGACGCAGAACTGTAGACGGAGGGTGGGGTAGAGATGAGGGTTCCCTCGACCGTCATCTTTCCCCTTCTTCAGGGCAGTTTTGCGGCAGGTGCATGCATGTGTTGACGACGCTAGAGAAAGGGAGAGGAAGATGCTTTATCACGGTCTTCCTTCGATGCTTGATGCGTCTCTTCGCGGGACCCATCCGAAGAGGCGATGAAGACATTCCTAGTACAGGCAGGCTTGTTTAGACAAAAATTCGTGTATCTGATCTGTCAACTCGTGTCTACAGGCCAGAGACGTTAGTCAGCTATGTTTTCTCAAGAAATGAAGGTAATTTAGGGCGTATTTGTTGAACATTTCTCTTGAGACGGTGGCAGTTCAATTAATGACTGCTCGCGAGAGGTTGCTCGTCCGGGCAACCTCTCGCGAGCAGTCATTAATTGAACTGCCACCTGTGACGGTGCGCAGTTTGTCACAATCCGATGGGCAGTTTGGGATGACGCCACAAGGTCACGTGGTCTACGTAGCCTATTTGCCAGTCGTGACGACGTTATGACCGTGGTCAGGTCCTATCAATAGGAGTGCTGCTTTGAGACTGTCTTCATATTAACAGCGTTCCGTAATTCGGCCCCAGGTCTCAAATAAATCGGTTCTGTTACCTGAAGCTTGCTCGCGAAACGAACAGAAAAGTATAGAATGAGAGTTGATTTAGAAAGCATCAATTTTGGCTGAAGAAAAAACTGGTGTCGGTGGGCATTGCGATATGAGAGTGCATGATGTACATACGCGGGTTAATTTGAAGGGCTACTTCGTCAAAGAAAAGTTGCTATATCTTTAAAACCGTGTCTTGCGTTCGTGATGATTCCGGAAATTTTGCGTGTTAGTTTCACCTTGCTGAAGGTAAGGAGACCCCACGCGAACACTGTTAACAAAGCCAGCTGAGGAAATCAGCAAGGCTTACAAAACATGTTTGAATATTTAGTCAAAAACATTAACCACAAGTATGCACTACCGTTTTCTATTGCCGGCAGTTTTCTTTAAGCGAAGTGGAAGAAATATGGTGAAGCACTGGCGCTCACTATGGCGTCATGGAGATCTTGCGGCCAGTGATTTAATTAAAATACCTCCGAGTTCCAGCCGCGGGAGCGCAAGCGCAGAAAAGCGAATTTTTTTTCCAACAGTGGGATTTTTAAAGGCGCATTTTTAGGCTCAAATACTTACATCGGGGTATTTTTGCATTGATGTACCTAAAATCGTTTTTAAGCGTTGTTCCGTGAAACCTTTTCTCGAATCGAAGCGATCCGCCGAATAATATTGGCTCTGGACTGTTGAAAGACACTGAAAAGTGGGATTGGCGTTCATTCCATATAATAAACAGCTGTATCACGATACCACTGAACTAATTTCCTGCACATATTAACCTCTTCAGCGGAGTGCAATGGAATATACTTCGACTGGCACGTACCGCTTTCTAAGTGACCAAATTTAGCCAGCATTTTCTCTACCGCTCAACAGAGACAGTACTCGAGGTTGGGATCATGAGATCGGTAATGATGTGATAAATCTTTGGCTTGTGGGAGACGCGCATAATAGAAGAGGGCGGGAGGGCTATATTGGGCGGTAGTGTCAATAAACATTATTATTATTACTATTCAAACAGAAAAAAAGGCAGCCTAGCTTAACAAAACCGATCAAAACTGTTTCATTGAACCGGTGGCTTAGGGGTCTTGTCTAGTTAACAATGGGATATTGAGGTCTGTCATATATACAGTTACGTAAATTCCAACTGCACACACGCTCGTTAATCGCTGGTATAGTTACCCTGGACTGTGAATGTAACCGAGCCAAATACTTACATCGGGGCATTTTTGCATTGACGTACCTAAAATCGTTTTTAAGCGTTGTTCCGTGAAACCTTTTCTCGAATCGAAGCGATCCGCCGAATAATATTGGCTCTGGACTGTTGAAAGACACTGAAAAGTGGGATTGGCGTTCATTCCATATAATAAACAGCTGTATCACGATACCACTGAACTAATTTCCTGCACATATTAACCTCTTCAGCGGAGTGCAATGGAATATACTTCGACTGGCACGTACCGCTTTCTAAGTGACCAAATTTAGCCAGCATTTTCTCTACCGCTCAACAGAGACAGTACTCGAGGTTGGGATCATGAGATCGGTAATGATGTGATAAATCTTTGGCTTGTGGGAGACGCGCATAATAGAAGAGGGCGGGAGGGCTATATTGGGCGGTAGTGTCAATAAACATTATTATTATTACTATTCAAACAGAAAAAAAGGCAGCCTAGCTTAACAAAACCGATCAAAACTGTTTCATTGAACCGGTGGCTTAGGGGTCTTGTCTAGTTAACAATGGGATATTGAGGTCTGTCATATATACAGTTACGTAAATTCCAACTGCACACACGCTCGTTAATCGCTGGTATAGTTACCCTGGACTGTGAATGTAACCGAGCCAAATACTTACATCGGGGCATTTTTGCATTGACGTACCTAAAATCGTTTTTAAGCGTTGTTCCGTGAAACCTTTTCTCGAATCGAAGCGATCCGCCGAATAATATTGGCTCTGGACTGTTGAAAGACACTGAAAAGTGGGATTGGCGTTCATTCCATATAATAAACAGCTGTATCACGATACCACTGAACTAATTTCCTGCACATATTAACCTCTTCAGCGGAGTGCAATGGAATATACTTCGACTGGCACGTACCGCTTTCTAAGTGACCAAATTTAGCCAGCATTTTCTCTACCGCTCAACAGAGACAGTACTCGAGGTTGGGATCATGAGATCGGTAATGATGTGATAAATCTTTGGCTTGTGGGAGACGCGCATAATAGAAGAGGGCGGGAGGGCTATATTGGGCGGTAGTGTCAATAAACATTATTATTATTACTATTCAAACAGAAAAAAAGGCAGCCTAGCTTAACAAAACCGATCAAAACTGTTTCATTGAACCGGTGGCTTAGGGGTCTTGTCTAGTTAACAATGGGATATTGAGGTCTGTCATATATACAGTTACGTAAATTCCAACTGCACACACGCTCGTTAATCGCTGGTATAGTTACCCTGGACTGTGAATGTAACCGAGCCAAATACTTACATCGGGGCATTTTTGCATTGACGTACCTAAAATCGTTTTTAAGCGTTGTTCCGTGAAACCTTTTCTCGAATCGAAGCGATCCGCCGAATAATATTGGCTCTGGACTGTTGAAAGACACTGAAAAGTGGGATTGGCGTTCATTCCATATAATAAACAGCTGTATCACGATACCACTGAACTAATTTCCTGCACATATTCACCTCTTCAGCGGAGTGCAATGGAATATACTTCGACTGGCACGTACCGCTTTCTAAGTGACCAAATTTAGCCAGCATTTTCTCTACCGCTCAACAGAGACAGTACTCGAGGTTGGGATCATGAGATCGGTAATGATGTGATAAATCTTTGGCTTGTGGGAGACGCGCATAATAGAAGAGGGCGGGAGGGCTATATTGGGCGGTAGTGTCAATAAACATTATTATTATTACTATTCAAACAGAAAAAAAGGCAGCCTAGCTTAACAAAACCGATCAAAACTGTTTCATTGAACCGGTGGCTTAGGGGTCTTGTCTAGTTAACAATGGGATATTGAGGTCTGTCATATATACAGTTACGTAAATTCCAACTGCACACACGCTCGTTAATCGCTGGTATAGTTACCCTGGACTGTGAATGTAACCGAGCCAAATACTTACATCGGGGCATTTTTGCATTGACGTACCTAAAATCGTTTTTAAGCGTTGTTCCGTGAAACCTTTTCTCGAATCGAAGCGATCCGCCGAATAATATTGGCTCTGGACTGTTGAAAGACACTGAAAAGTGGGATTGGCGTTCATTCCATATAATAAACAGCTGTATCACGATACCACTGAACTAATTTCCTGCACATATTAACCTCTTCAGCGGAGTGCAATGGAATATACTTCGACTGGCACGTACCGCTTTCTAAGTGACCAAATTTAGCCAGCATTTTCTCTACCGCTCAACAGAGACAGTACTCGAGGTTGGGATCATGAGATCGGTAATGATGTGATAAATCTTTGGCTTGTGGGAGACGCGCATAATAGAAGAGGGCGGGAGGGCTATATTGGGCGGTAGTGTCAATAAACATTATTATTATTACTATTCAAACAGAAAAAAAGGCAGCCTAGCTTAACAAAACCGATCAAAACTGTTTCATTGAACCGGTGGCTTAGGGGTCTTGTCTAGTTAACAATGGGATATTGAGGTCTGTCATATATACAGTTACGTAAATTCCAACTGCACACACGCTCGTTAATCGCTGGTATAGTTACCCTGGACTGTGAATGTAACCGAGCCAAATACTTACATCGGGGCATTTTTGCATTGACGTACCTAAAATCGTTTTTAAGCGTTGTTCCGTGAAACCTTTTCTCGAATCGAAGCGATCCGCCGAATAATATTGGCTCTGGACTGTTGAAAGACACTGAAAAGTGGGATTGGCGTTCATTCCATATAATAAACAGCTGTATCACGATACCACTGAACTAATTTCCTGCACATATTCATCTCTTCAGCGGAGTGCAATGGAATATACTTCGACTGGCACGTACCGCTTTCTAAGTGACCAAATTTAGCCAGCATTTTCTCTACCGCTCAACAGAGACAGTACTCGAGGTTGGGATCATGAGATCGGTAATGATGTGATAAATCTTTGGCTTGTGGGAGACGCGCATAATAGAAGAGGGCGGGAGGGCTATATTGGGCGGTAGTGTCAATAAACATTATTATTATTACTATTCAAACAGAAAAAAAGGCAGCCTAGCTTAACAAAACCGATCAAAACTGTTTCATTGAACCGGTGGCTTAGGGGTCTTGTCTAGTTAACAATGGGATATTGAGGTCTGTCATATATACAGTTACGTAAATTCCAACTGCACACACGCTCGTTAATCGCTGGTATAGTTACCCTGGACTGTGAATGTAACCGAGCCAAATACTTACATCGGGGCATTTTTGCATTGACGTACCTAAAATCGTTTTTAAGCGTTGTTCCGTGAAACCTTTTCTCGAATCGAAGCGATCCGCCGAATAATATTGGCTCTGGACTGTTGAAAGACACTGAAAAGTGGGATTGGCGTTCATTCCATATAATAAACAGCTGTATCACGATACCACTGAACTAATTTCCTGCACATATTAACCTCTTCAGCGGAGTGCAATGGAATATACTTCGACTGGCACGTACCGCTTTCTAAGTGACCAAATTTAGCCAGCATTTTCTCTACCGCTCAACAGAGACAGTACTCGAGGTTGGGATCATGAGATCGGTAATGATGTGATAAATCTTTGGCTTGTGGGAGACGCGCATAATAGAAGAGGGCGGGAGGGCTATATTGGGCGGTAGTGTCAATAAACATTATTATTATTACTATTCAAACAGAAAAAAAGGCAGCCTAGCTTAACAAAACCGATCAAAACTGTTTCATTGAACCGGTGGCTTAGGGGTCTTGTCTAGTTAACAATGGGATATTGAGGTCTGTCATATATACAGTTACGTAAATTCCAACTGCACACACGCTCGTTAATCGCTGGTATAGTTACCCTGGACTGTGAATGTAACCGAGCCAAATACTTACATCGGGGCATTTTTGCATTGACGTACCTAAAATCGTTTTTAAGCGTTGTTCCGTGAAACCTTTTCTCGAATCGAAGCGATCCGCCGAATAATATTGGCTCTGGACTGTTGAAAGACACTGAAAAGTGGGATTGGCGTTCATTCCATATAATAAACAGCTGTATCACGATACCACTGAACTAATTTCCTGCACATATTCATCTCTTCAGCGGAGTGCAATGGAATATACTTCGACTGGCACGTACCGCTTTCTAAGTGACCAAATTTAGCCAGCATTTTCTCTACCGCTCAACAGAGACAGTACTCGAGGTTGGGATCATGAGATCGGTAATGATGTGATAAATCTTTGGCTTGTGGGAGACGCGCATAATAGAAGAGGGCGGGAGGGCTATATTGGGCGGTAGTGTCAATAAACATTATTATTATTACTATTCAAACAGAAAAAAAGGCAGCCTAGCTTAACAAAACCGATCAAAACTGTTTCATTGAACCGGTGGCTTAGGGGTCTTGTCTAGTTAACAATGGGATATTGAGGTCTGTCATATATACAGTTACGTAAATTCCAACTGCACACACGCTCGTTAATCGCTGGTATAGTTACCCTGGACTGTGAATGTAACCGAGCCAAATACTTACATCGGGGCATTTTTGCATTGACGTACCTAAAATCGTTTTTAAGCGTTGTTCCGTGAAACCTTTTCTCGAATCGAAGCGATCCGCCGAATAATATTGGCTCTGGACTGTTGAAAGACACTGAAAAGTGGGATTGGCGTTCATTCCATATAATAAACAGCTGTATCACGATACCACTGAACTAATTTCCTGCACATATTAACCTCTTCAGCGGAGTGCAATGGAATATACTTCGACTGGCACGTACCGCTTTCTAAGTGACCAAATTTAGCCAGCATTTTCTCTACCGCTCAACAGAGACAGTACTCGAGGTTGGGATCATGAGATCGGTAATGATGTGATAAATCTTTGGCTTGTGGGAGACGCGCATAATAGAAGAGGGCGGGAGGGCTATATTGGGCGGTAGTGTCAATAAACATTATTATTATTACTATTCAAACAGAAAAAAAGGCAGCCTAGCTTAACAAAACCGATCAAAACTGTTTCATTGAACCGGTGGCTTAGGGGTCTTGTCTAGTTAACAATGGGATATTGAGGTCTGTCATATATACAGTTACGTAAATTCCAACTGCACACACGCTCGTTAATCGCTGGTATAGTTACCCTGGACTGTGAATGTAACCGAGCCAAATACTTACATCGGGGCATTTTTGCATTGACGTACCTAAAATCGTTTTTAAGCGTTGTTCCGCGAAACCTTTTCTCGAATCGAAGCGATCCGCCGAATAATATTGGCTCTGGACTGTTGAAAGACACTGAAAAGTGGGATTGGCGTTCATTCCATATAATAAACAGCTGTATCACGATACCACTGAACTAATTTCCTGCACATATTAACCTCTTCAGCGGAGTGCAATGGAATATACTTCGACTGGCACGTACCGCTTTCTAAGTGACCAAATTTAGCCAGCATTTTCTCTACCGCTCAACAGAGACAGTACTCGAGGTTGGGATCATGAGATCGGTAATGATGTGATAAATCTTTGGCTTGTGGGAGACGCGCATAATAGAAGAGGGCGGGAGGGCTATATTGGGCGGTAGTGTCAATAAACATTATTATTATTACTATTCAAACAGAAAAAAAGGCAGCCTAGCTTAACAAAACCGATCAAAACTGTTTCATTGAACCGGTGGCTTAGGGGTCTTGTCTAGTTAACAATGGGATATTGAGGTCTGTCATATATACAGTTACGTAAATTCCAACTGCACACACGCTCGTTAATCGCTGGTATAGTTACCCTGGACTGTGAATGTAACCGAGCCAAATACTTACATCGGGGCATTTTTGCATTGACGTACCTAAAATCGTTTTTAAGCGTTGTTCCGCGAAACCTTTTCTCGAATCGAAGCGATCCGCCGAATAATATTGGCTCTGGACTGTTGAAAGACACTGAAAAGTGGGATTGGCGTTCATTCCATATAATAAACAGCTGTATCACGATACCACTGAACTAATTTCCTGCACATATTAACCTCTTCAGCGGAGTGCAATGGAATATACTTCGACTGGCACGTACCGCTTTCTAAGTGACCAAATTTAGCCAGCATTTTCTCTACCGCTCAACAGAGACAGTACTCGAGGTTGGGATCATGAGATCGGTAATGATGTGATAAATCTTTGGCTTGTGGGAGCCCGCGCATAATAGAAGAGGGCGGGAGGGCTATATTGGGCGGTAGTGTCAATAAACATTATTATTATTACTATTCAAACAGAAAAAAAGGCAGCCTAGCTTAACAAAACCGATCAAAACTGTTTCATTGAACCGGTGGCTTAGGGGTCTTGTCTAGTTAACAATGGGATATTGAGGTCTGTCATATATACAGTTACGTAAATTCCAACTGCACACACGCTCGTTAATCGCTGGTATAGTTACCCTGGACTGTGAATGTAACCGAGCCAAATACTTACATCGGGGCATTTTTGCATTGACGTACCTAAAATCGTTTTTAAGCGTTGTTCCGCGAAACCTTTTCTCGAATCGAAGCGATCCGCCGAATAATATTGGCTCTGGACTGTTGAAAGACACTGAAAAGTGGGATTGGCGTTCATTCCATATAATAAACAGCTGTATCACGATACCACTGAACTAATTTCCTGCACATATTAACCTCTTCAGCGGAGTGCAATGGAATATACTTCGACTGGCACGTACCGCTTTCTAAGTGACCAAATTTAGCCAGCATTTTCTCTACCGCTCAACAGAGACAGTACTCGAGGTTGGGATCATGAGATCGGTAATGATGTGATAAATCTTTGGCTTGTGGAAGCCCACGTATAATAGAAGAGGGCGGGAGGGCTATATTGGGCGGTAGTGTCAATAAACATTATTATTATTACTATTCAAACAGAAAAAAAGGCAGCCTAGCTTAACAAAACCGATCAAAACTGTTTCATTGAACCGGTGGCTTAGGGGTCTTGTCTAGTTAACAATGGGATATTGAGGTCTGTCATATATACAGTTACGTAAATTCCAACTGCACACACGCTCGTTAATCGCTGGTATAGTTACCCTGGACTGTGAATGTAACCGAGCCAAATACTTACATCGGGGCATTTTTGCATTGAC